>BQNB010055342.1:4321-18599 GCA_026074375.1 Tanacetum coccineum
TAAACATTGTCCTCAATGTTTTTAGAAGGGTCTCTACGTAAATCCTAAGCCGTTTATTAAGTATGCTTAAAGATAAACGTTAGTCGATAAGATTAGGATATTGGATTTCCCAAATGAAGCTGAGGATTTGAAGCTTTTGTGATCGAAGGACAAAAACCACGAGCACGAGAGGCTTCCAAAATCCGGGACAATCCGGGACAATTCCAAAAACACAAGCAAACGAGAAAGGAAAAAGGAATACCTCTCACAACAAAAAACTTATTCATTACTACATAATATTATAATTAGATTAAGATAAGCATGGGTTGCCTCCCACGAAGCACTTGTTTTTGTTTGAGTCTCTAGCTTGACTCTAGTGTTATTTCATTTTAGGTCTATGGTCAAATCCATCACCCGATGTGAGGTGAGGATGGTAATAACAATACATCACCTCCTTAGGTGAGTATGCAGCAGGACGGGGTGATGGCAAATGATGAGAACTAAAAGAAGGGGTCTCCATCACCCTCGTCTTCCCACCCGACTGTGTCAGTGAGAAGAATAGATCAAATCTTTCCACTTCCCTTAAGCAAATCTGCTTAGGATCGGGAAGTGATAGAACTAGTGAGGAGGACTCTGTAGTTAACAATGCTTGAGATACATCAGAAAATGTATCTTTATTAAGCAATTGCTCAAAATAAAGAATGTCACCCTCTGAATCGTAATACCTATCATCAATTTTAGTAGGAATTGAATCGTCTAGGCCGAACTCAGCGATGAGCTCCTCAAAAAGATCACTAGTCTCAGATGATCTAGACATCGAATCAGAATTACCTAAAGGTTCATCAAACACTCTTGGGACAGGGACAAAGTCATCGACTAGTAAATGTTCTAATTCTTCTATGTCCTTACTAGGATTGAAGTCAACTTCCATATCCCCCGTTGAGAGGGTGTCTAAATGCTCTCCTAAAGGTAAGGCGATATCTACAATAGCATCTCCCAAAACATCAGTACACGGTAAGGGTAGTGTGACTAGCAAAGTGGGCTCATCAATAAGTGGAGTCAATTCAGGAGGGTCCAGACTACTAATGTCCTCAAACTCCTCATCAAAAAGCGGATTATCATAACGTAAGGTATAATCATCATTAAATTCGAAGAGAGGGTTTGAGAAAGTCACATCAAAAGATCTAGGTTTTGCATCATCACCTAAAGGTTCATCAGACATTCCTTTGGTTAAACTCGGATTTTTTAGTAAAAGACCAAATAGTTGCTTAACCATATGTCTAGGTAAATCAGCTACATCCACGTTCTCCATCAAAAAGTCGACTACTTGTTCTCCTAAAGGTGAATTGATATCAAAATATACTTCCCCATTATTAGTAGGGGGCAAAGGTGTATTAGCAGGCATATCACACTCTAAAACACTATCAGATGTCACCTCAGTCTCCCTTGGGATTGGGACAAGATCATTAACACTAGATTTTATGAATTTGTCATCTTCTCTAATGGGAATAGTGCTAATAACCTTATCCCCCATTAAGAGGGTGTCTGCAGGTATCATGGTAGCTAAGAAAGGTATGGATGGTGTGTATGTAAGAGGTGTGACGGGAGCGGTATAATGATCACTTAAACATTTCTCCATGTCATTAGTCACTTCCGTGTAATCGTTACTCCCCTTAGGTTCTTTTAGAACAATAGGGGAATTGGGTATTTGAGTTCTAAGCATTTCCTCCAAAATACGGTTATTTTCCCTACATGTATGCATAAGACTATCAAAAACCAAATCCTGAGGGGGTGACTGGTCAATATGATAATGTGGAGGTTGGTCAAAACAAGGAAAGTCATAATTGTTACCAAGATTAGGCTCATTGACAAGCTGGTTCTTGATTTGACAATCTGAGCTATAATGGGGACCTCCACAGACCTCACAACAGTCGTACTGTTGTTGCTGATACGAAGAATAAAATGGAGGTTGGTTATCACTAAAGTTTTGATTGTAATAAGGACCCTGATCATAGATGGGCATGATCCCTGCTTGGCAATCATTACTATAATGTGGACCTCCATAGAACTCACAACAGTCGAACTGCTGTGGCTGACTCAGAGAATAAAATGGAGGTTGGTTAAAACCAAAGTCTTGATTGTAACAGGGACCCTGATCAAAGACGGGTGTGTTCCCTGTTTGACAATCAAAACCCGGGTGAGGGTTCCCTCCACAAAATTCACACGAGTATGTCTCGTATTGGTATTGTGGAGGTTGGTTGAAGAAGTTCGGTGTTTCATTATAAGAATAAGGATTTGGGTCATAGACAAACTCATTTCCGGATCCTACACTACTACAGCTCGGACAGTTTCCACCATTAAACGGACCTCCACAATATGAACAACCAAATTGGTGATACGAAGACATGTCGAAGAATTAAACGGATAAGAGGATAAAAAAGATAAGAATTAAATGTAATAAGAAGATAAAGAAGAATATTTTTAGATTTTAAAAATAAAATAATATATAAGAAAAGAAATTAAAATATGAAAGAAAAAATATTTTTGGTAACCGAAAATCAAACGTGCACGGTAGCTCTCTAAAAATACGTACAAGAAAGCGGAGGAGTTGGTAAGCGCGAGACGCTATTTAGAATAACCCTTCTCCTTTTGGGTGATGCTGATCAAACCCGCCTTAAACTTCCCTTATAGCACGTAATCTAAAGGTGAGCCGTAACAACGATTAACAAATGGTTATTTTTAATATTAAAATAAAATAAAATAGAAGTGTAAAATAGTTTTGTATTTTTTTATATTTAAAAATATTCACAAACGGAAAATAACTTCACGAGGAAGGTTCTTCAAAACACTAATCTTCGAACGAAACGCGAAATTCGTTACACACTTCCCCGGCAGCGGCGCCAAAAATTTGATCCGTCTCCGAATACGCTATACGTAAATATATATAGTATAAGGATAGGACGATTATAGTATAGTAAGTATTTTCCGTCGGATTTAAGAAATAAACTTTTAACCAAAGTTGTCTCAAAAACCTCCCAGGTCGTTTTCCCTTGACGAAGCGTGAATTGAAAATTGGTTAAGTCCGTGATCACGTGTTTTGAATGGTTTTAAATATTTTTGATTTGGGTTTTCTAAATCCTACTATGTATAAATGACAAGTAGATAAATGCACGAAAACAAGTAAACAAGAAATGAAAATTAAACACGTAAGCATTAAAACGTAAACGGGAATTAAAGAAACGCGACAATTAAAACCTAAATTAAACCTAAAAATGATTTTTTAAACTTTTCCTAATCCTAATTACTAACTTGTAAGAAAAAGCTAAGGAAATCCTAAACCGAGGGTGCGTAAAGTAAAAAATGAAGAAAACGAGAACGGGAATCAAATCCCGTTCTTTAAAAAGTGAAATTATAAATTTTTAACCCTACGAGAGTAAATTTAAATCCTAAGCCTAAAATATGATAAAAGAAAATTTTATAAAAAAGAATTTTATTTTTTTGATTATTTTTCTATTTTTTATGAATTTTTAAAGTTTTTAATAAGAATAAATGATTAAAAATACTAACTAGGAGAATGCTTAAATGAATAAGCCCGGAAAAAGCTATTAAGCACTCGAAGTACTTATTTATAAATGAGCTCAAAAAAGGTGTTAAAAGAAGTTTAGTTGCACCTTAGGACCTAAAAGTCCCAAGGGCGCAGTGGTGAGTGTGTGTGGTGTTGAGTGTTATAAAAGGGTAGAGTGAGGTTGAGGTCATGGGTTCGAGCCTTGCTCACCCATGACTTCCTTCGTTCCCCTTTTTATTATTTTGCAAAAACTTTGAAAATCAAAGTTGTAGAACAGCTAAAAATAAGCAAAATTTATAAAAGAAGCTTTTTTCTGAAAACTAGAAAATAAGCTAGAAAATAACTTTTTAAAAACAGAAAACACTTAAACTTCTTTTTGGCTTTTTACTTAGATTAAGGAAACTCAAAAGGCTAAAATAAACTAAGCTATAAATGAAATAAGCTACTACTAACTTAAATCTAATCTAATAAGCAAGATTAAACTAGAAACAAACAGAAAGAATAAGCCATAAGCTGAAAATCCTAAAAAGCACTTACACTAAAACTGTAAACCAAACAGCCTAAATGCTAACTTAGAGCTTAATTTTTAATAAGCAGATAGAACCTTATGAGAATCTAGCTTATTCCAACTTAAACCTTGACCTGTAAGCTACTTAAAACAGCTTTTAAAACTATTTTGAAAATCAAATGCTTAAGGAAAATGCTTAATGAAAAAGCTGCTTATGCAGTTTTACCTTATTTTTGGTTTTTGAATGAAAAGACAAAGAGCTAAATTGCATATCAAAAACAGATATTCAAATAAGCTTTTTAAACTAAAATAAGCCCTAATATAACTAATTTGTCCTAAAATCTACTTGTGTTATGAAAATCAAAAGCTAACAACTACTTTTGCTTGCTGAATTTTCAGCTTTAAAATGGCTATTTGTCTGTTTATGACTGCTGATGCAGTTTGCACAAAATAACCAAATCTCAAATCCAAAAAGTGCAGGCCTAAGGAACTGAAATCTACACATTTAAAACATCAAACTTAATGCAAAAATAGAAACTAATTTAGCTATAACCAACTTGAGCTTAAAGTGCACTAGGATCTGAATTTATTTAAGCAGATTCAAGCAACTACTAACTAATATGATTAAAAACAGATTTAAACCTACAAGGACCTTAAAACTTAGATTCATAAGCTCAAATATAAAGTTTCAAATTGATTTAAAAGACCACAAAGCTATGGGCAGTAGTAAGTCAAGTTAGTACTGCCATAAGCCAAACACCCCTTTAAACTCCAAAAATCCATTTTCAGCTTATGAAATAAAGAAATAAAGCACAAATTCTAAATACCAGATAGTAATAAGCTTCTAACAGACCTAATGAACAAATATCAATAATCAAATAAGCCAGATTAATAAGCTTACAGTAAATGCTACTATTTTTGACTTTTTTTCACGGTTTTATAACAATAACAAGTAAACTAAAATTTAAGCTACTAATTGAACTAATTAAACTTCTAACAACTAAATTAAACTAATATAAGCTACATTAAACAACAATAAGCAGTTTAAAGCTATAGTGCAGTTTAAAACTAGAAAAAGTAAATGGAAACTTATAGAAGCCTCTGCACAAAACAAGGCTCAATAAAATGCTCGAGAAGCTATTCTACAAAGCTCTAGCTTATCCAATGATAAGATGGTAAGGTTCTGGAAATCCATCCATTACTGGTTTCCCTTCCATTTATGCTGAGGTAAATTTGGGGAGGTAATAAAGCATTAACAAAGCTTAGTTAAGCTTTTAAAAGCTTAACTGAGAATAACAATCTAAAGTAGTAAGAGTAGCTTATAAGAGCTTATAGAGAGCTTATGATGTGTTTAAACAGATTTGCATTAAGGAAGAGTTTGAATTAAAACATGAAATTAAATAAAACTGAATTTTATTGAAAACTTAAAGGATTACAATACTTGAAAAGGTAAATTACATGGAATTTAAAGAACATAAGCTAAAAACGTACACGCTAAAAGCTAAATCTACTATAAGCTACTCCTACTCCTAGTTGATTTGTGTGAGTGAGGAGTAAGCTCTATTTATAGCCCTGGAGAGAAGGATCTAGACTTGTACACGCTCCTTTTAATCTTGGCCATCAGTTCTTCTAATCATTGGATGCTTATTCTTAGCCGTTAGATTGATTTCCATCACACGGATTGCCAAGCTGGCAATCCCATAAGTTAGGAGCTCTTGTGCTTTTATTACACTGCTTTTAGTGTAATTTCTTTCCAATCATTGTGTTTCTTTGATAGCCCGCATGGCATTCTTTGTGAGAGCTAGCCAATCATAGAGCTTTGGGTGACGTTTTTGATTGATGAGATGTCACTTGGTACTAAGGATCTTAGTGCCAACTAGGATTAATGAAAGGATTGGGTTTTTATCCTTAATTATGAGCAGGGTAATATTTGGGGGTGATGATGAATAGTAACAAATGATTTCTCGCGCCCTTTTACCCTATTACTCGTTTGAGTGTTTGACTAAAAGGAGGGCTTTGACTTGGGCTTGGATATATTTAAAGGAAAATGGGCGGGGTTAATTGGTTTAAAAGGGAATGGTTATAAAAACATAACGACCGTTAGGTTTGAACACTTAATGACTAACGACGTTATACTTTTAAGGACCATTGGTGAAAAAGAGTTAACATTAAGGGTTCATTTGGGATTTTGAGGGTTTTTGTCATTTTGTGGGTTGACCAAGGGTTTGACCATTGTTGACTTTTGCTAGAAACTCCCAGCTCTTGTGCACTCTATCTATCTCGTGTTCATTTTTGCCCGGTTTTGGCCGTTTTCTTGTGATATTTGCAATATCCGTACCTACACATCACAAATGACAAAACAAATAATATACAAGCATAATTTGCACAATTTGATCATTTAAAGGCCATTTTTGGTATAAAAAGGATATGTAATTTCTCACATATCAAGCCCCTACACCTTTTCACCCATTGCACCCCACGTCCTTTTACCCTTAACTCCAATTAAATATCAAACGACCGTTACCCTATACACCTCAATCTATAAAACTTTTCCCGCCATTTTCACTGTTCACCCATCCTTTTCCTTATACCCTGCAACCCGACAAACATGTCACTATTCATCCTCCTTTCCCAAAACCCCAAACGAACCCCACATCACCACCCCACACCACAACAGTCCAATCCACCTTGGCAATCCGCTTAAACCCTATTGGATGATGAACAAGGACCAAATTCAAGGGCTAAGATGAGTTTACTTGGAGAACACTCAAGATTGAAGGCTGAGATTGATTTTTCACTATCCTTACAGAAGTAACACAACAAGCACATGCGCCTGCTTGAATTCGGCTATATATATAGGAGCTTAATTTTCACTTTGAACCAATGTAACTTAGGAGTAGTGTAATTTACTTTTTTTAATATTTTAAATTTATGTTTTTAAGTCTTTAAATTCTGTCATTTAAACTTTCAAGCTTTGTAATCCTTTTATGTTTAATGAAATTTCAAGTTTTATGGTTTTATGCAAATCTGTTCTATTAACTTCTTTATGCACTTAAGCTTTTATTTGTTCACAAGTTACTTTCATAAGCTCTCTTTATAAGTCATTTTTGAGTCTGCAAACCTTTCTTAAGCTTTATCAAAAGCTTAAGCTTATTTTCTTTTTTTTAAAAAGAAGCTCTTTTATCAAAAATTCTGTGTTCAAGAATCATGGAGCATGGTGAATTATGGATGGCCATGGTATTAGTGCTTCATGGGAAGCTATAGGGTGAGTTATAAGCTGTTTTGGGTACTAAGTCTTAAACAAAAGCCTTGGACCTTTGTAAGTCTTCATTTTCCCATTTTTAGCTCATTTTTATGTCTTTGCTTAATTCTGCTTAATTCTTGTTTAAATATGTTTAATCTGTCTTATTTGAGTTTATTTAGTCTTAATATTCTGCAAGCAAAATAACACACCAACCACAAGAGATGAAAGAAGCACGCCGCCAAAAACTAGGGCTATATAATCACACACTTATTTATTAAGAAAATAGAAAGAAGAAAAGACACGGGTTGCCTCCCGAGAAGCGCTTGTTTTTGTTCGAGTCTCTAGCTTGACTCTAGTGTTATTTCATTTTTAGTTAATGGTCAATCCATCACCAATGTGAGTGAGGAATGTTAATAGCGATACATTACCTCCATAGGTGAGTATGCAGCAGGATTGGGGTGATGGCATATGATGAAAACCAAAGGAAGGGGTCTCTTGATCACCTTCGGTTTCTTCCCATCGACTGGCTTAGGGAAGAAGAATGGATCAAATCTTTCCACTCCCTTAAACAAAATCTGCTTAGGATCGGGAAGTGGTAGATCTAGTGAGGAGGACTCTGTAGGTAAACTGTTGGAGATACTATCAGAAGGATGTGTCTTTCATTAAAGCAAATATTCAAATTAAAGAAATGTCAAGCTCTGAGTGTGATAATATCATCAATCTTTTGTGGAATTAAATCATCTAGGCTGAATCAGCGCATGATCTCAACAAGGTCACTTAGTCTCAGATGATTAGACATCGAATCAGAATTACCTAAAGGTTCATCAAACACCTTTGGGACTGGGACTGGGTCATCGGCTAGTAAACATTCTAGTTCTTCTATGTCCCAACTAGATTGAGTAAGTCTTCCCTATCACCCGTTAGAGGAGTGTTAATTGTCTCTTAAAGGTAAGGCGATATCTACAATAGCATCTCCCAAAACATCAGTACACGGTAAGGGTAGTGTGACTAGCAAAGTGGGCTCATCAATAACTGGAGTCAACTCAGGAGGGTCCAGACTACTAATGTCCTCAAACTCCTCATCAAAAAGCGGATTATCATAACATAAGGTATAATCATCATTAAAGTCAAAGAGAGGGTTTGAGAAAGTCACATCAAAAGATTCAGGTTTTGTATCATCGCCTAAAGGTTCATCAGACATTCCTTTGGTTAACTCGGATTTTGAGGTAAAGACCAAATAGTGCTTAACATAATGTCTAGTGTAAATCAGCTTACTCCACGTTCTCATCAAAAAAGTCAATATTGTTTTCTAAAGGTGAAATTGATATCAAAATCTACTTCCCCATTATTAGTAGGGGGCAAAGGTGTAGTAGCAGGCATATCACACTCTAAAACACTATCAGATGTCTCCTCAGACTCCCTTGGGATTGGGACAAGATCATCAATATAGATTGTATGAATTCGTCATCTTCCCTTTGGGAATAGTGCTAATAACCCTCATTCCCATTTAAGAGGGTGTTTGCAGGTTCATTGGTAGCTAAGAAGGTTATGGATGTATGTATGCAGGAGGATTTTGACGGGAGCGATATAATGATCAATTATACATTGCTCCATGTCATTAGTCACTTGTGTTTCGTTACTCTCTTGGTTCTTTTAGAACAATAGGGGATTGGGTATTTGAGTTCTAAGATTCTCCAAAATCACGGTTATTTTCCTTCATTTATGCATAAGGGGGACTATCAAAACCAAATCTGAGGGGGTGACTGGTAACTATGATACTGAGGAGGTTGTTAAAACAAGAAAAAAGTCATAATTGTTACCAATTTTAAGTAATGACAGTTGGTTCTAGGTTATTGTCATTCTTGAGTTATAATGGGGACCTCCCAGACTCACAACAGTTGTACCTTGATGTTGCTGATATGAAGATAAAATGTGAGGTTGGTTATCACTATGGTTTTGATTGTAAATAAGGGACCTGATCATAGGATGGGTATGATCCCTACTTGGCAATCATTACTATAAAGTGTCCTCCACAGAACTCACTAAACAGTGTAACTGCATATGGGTGATCGAGAATAGAATGGAGGTTGGTTAAAACCAAAGTCTCTATTGTAACAGGGACCCTGTATCAATGACGGGGTGTGTACCCTGTTTGGACAATCAAATCACCGGGTGGAGGGTTCCCCTGCATAAATTCACACGAGTATGTCTTGTATTGGTATTGTGGAGGTTGGTTGAAGAAGTTCGGTGTTTCATTATAAGAATAAGGATTTGGGTCATAGACAAACTCATTTCTGGATCCTACACTGCTACAGCTCGGACAGTTTCCACCATTAAACGGACCTCCACAATATGAACAACCAAATTGGTTATACGAAGACATGTCGAAGAATTAAATGGATAAGAGGATAAAGAAGATAGAATTAAATGTGAAGAGGAATAAAAGTAGGAATATTTTTAGATATAAAAAAAATAAATGAATATATGAGAAAAGAAATTAAAATAAGAAAGAAAAATATTTTTGGTAACCGAAAATCAAACGTGCACGGTAGCTCTCTAAAAATACGTACAAGAAAGCGAGGAGTTGGTAAGCGCGAGGCCGCTATTTTGGAATAAACCTTCTCCTTTAGGTGATGTTGATTCAAACCCGCCTTAAACTTCCCTCTTATAGCACGTAATCTAGGTGAGCCGTAACCAAGATTAACAATATGGTTATTTTTAATATTTATAATAAACGAACAATAGAAAGTGTAAACTAGTTTTGTGTATTTTTTATATTTAAAAAAGTACTCACAAAACGGAAAATAACTTCACTGAGAAGGTTCTTATAACATAATTTCGAAGAAACGCGAAATTCGTTACACACTTCCCCGGCAGCGGTGCCAAAAATTTGATCCGTCTCCGAATACGCTATACGTAAATATATATAGTATAAGGATAGGACGATTATAGTATATATTGATTTTCAGTCGGACTTTTAGAAACAAACTTTTCAATCCCAAGTTGTCTCAAAAACCTCCCGGGTGTTTTACTTTGACGAAGCAAGTGAATTGAAAATTGGTTTAAGTCCGTGATCACGCGTTTTTAAATGTTTTAAATATGTTTGATTTGGTTTTCTAATTCCTAACTAAATTAAATGACAGTAGATAAATGCACGAAAAACAAGTAAACAAGAAATGAAAATTAAAAACACGTAAGAATTAAAAAGTAAACGGGAATTAAAGAAACGCGACAATTTAAACAACCTAATATTACCCTAAAAAATGATTTTTATAATTTTTCTAATCCTCTTGACTATTTAAAAGAAAAGGCTATTGAAAATCCTAAACCGAGGGTGATTTAAGCTA
Organism: Tanacetum coccineum; assembly: GCA_026074375.1. NCBI lineage: Eukaryota > Viridiplantae > Streptophyta > Magnoliopsida > Asterales > Asteraceae > Tanacetum > Tanacetum coccineum. Next base: position 14,965 of record BQNB010055342.1, read on the forward strand.
AAATTAAAGAAAACGAGAACGGGAACGAAATCCCGTACTTTAAAAAGTGAAATTTTAAAATATTAACCCTACGAAAGTAATTTTAATAACTAAGATAGATATGATAAAAGAAAATTTTATAAAAAGAAAATTATTTTTATGATTATTTTTCTATTTTTTATGATATTAGTTTTTACAAATTTAATTCACGAAAATTATTAAAACTTTAAGCTAAAAATCCTAGATATTTCTATAAGTAGTAATGATAAGCAGAATGCAGAAAAATGAAAAATCCCCTTTAAGTGTTTAAGATCAATTAAGCCAGAAGGAAAAATCAAAATTTAGCACTCGAAGTGCTTATCATAAACTAAACTCAAAAAGGTTATTAAAGAAATGAAAACGCACATTTGGACGTTAAAATGTCCCAAGGGGCAGTAGTCAAAGTGGTGTAGTGTGTTGTGTTTTAAAGGTTGAGGGAGGTAGGGTTGTGGGTTCGAGTCTTGCTCACCCATAATTTCCCCTCTTCCCTTTTTTTTATTTTTGCAAAAACTTTGAAAAGCAAACTTGAAAAACAGCTAAATATGAACACTTTTTGTGAAAACAACTTTTCTGAAAACTAGAAAATAAGCTGGAAATTAGCTTAATATGATGACAGATAACACTTAACTTTTTTGGCTTTTTTAACAAAATTTAAGAAAACAAATAAGTTAAAATAAGCTAACACCTAAGCTAATTAAGCTACCATTATACTAAAACTAACCTAATAAACAAATTGAAACAAGATTTGAGCAAAAATAATAAGCATTAAGCTGAAAAGTCAAATTAAGCACTAATACTAAAATTGGAAACCAAATAGCCTTAAAGGGCAACTTTGAGCTTAATTTTTAATAAGCTAATTGAACCTTATGAAAAACTAGCTTATACCAGCTTAAAGACTGGCCAATAAGCTACTTAAAACAACTTTTGAAAATCAAATGCTTAATGAAAAAGCTGTTTTAAAACTACTTATTTGACTCAGAAGGTACTGAGTTTTCTATGGTTTTCAAAAGACGAATTGCTGATGTTAAGCTTAAAAACAGATAGGAAAATAAGCTATTTTTTATAAAACAAGCTAAAACAAATCTAAACTTACCTAAGAACTACTTGAGCAATAAGTTTCAAAAGCTAAAAACTATTCTAACGAACTGAATTTTAAGCTTAAAAATGGCCTTAAGGGCTTACACTATCTGATGCAGATTACCACTTAAAGTCAAAACTTAAAACTAAAAAATGCAGGCTAAAATCCTTAGTTCTATACTACTTTAAACACAAGAACAAGAACAAAATGAGCAATTAAAATAGCTAAAACTAATTTGAGCTTAAAATTCATAAGTAACTGAATTTATGCTGTCAGAACTTAACTACAACTTACTAATATGATTGAAAACTGATTTAATCCTACAAACACCTTAAATCCTTACTTATAAACCTTACAATGGGATTAAAACTCAGCCTAAAGAACCGAAGAACACTAGACAGCACTAACTAATGTCAGTGCTGCCTTGTCCCAAACACCCCTTTAGAAAGATTAATTTCATTTTCGGCTTATGAGATTAAGATTTAAAGCTTAAACCTAGAATACCAGATAATAGACAGCTTATAACAGACCTTATAAGCTATATCATTAATCAAATAAGCCACAACTATAAGCTAGAAGATTATGCTAGTTTTTATGGTATTTTAAGCAAATTTTAAGCACAAACTTGAAAACTAAGATCCAATAAGTATAAGTCAAAAACAGATAATCAAAACAATCAAATAAGTAATACTAAGCATATCAAAGCGGAAATAAGCACTTGAATAAGCAGTAATAAGCAAAGCAGTTTTAAGTTAAAATTAAAAGAAGTTGTACCTTAATCCCTTGCTCTAAATAGGGACAAACATAAACCTATTAAGCTCTAACCTATCCAGCTTATTGAATAAGCAATCTAGAAACCCATAAGCTCTTCCAATACTAGCTTATCTTCCAAAAGCTTATCTCTTTTTCAAAACTGAATAACCAACCAGATTAGCTCAAATAAGCTTTTGAGCTTAGAGAGTATAAGTGAACATTAAACAACTTATTCAGAGCTTATTGAGTTTATTTAAAGCTTATCATCAAATTTAGCAAAATTCTCATAAAGGTAAAACGGATTTTTTAAAGTAAAATGCAATTTTATTAATAAAGGAAAAGATTACATGGCTTTTTAAATGAAAATTACATTAAGAAAAGACGAATAAGCTAAAATTAAGCTATTATTAAGCTACCTATACTACTCCTACTCCTAGATGTCCTTTGTGAGTAAGGAGTGAGCTCTATTTATAGCCCTGGAGAGAAGCTTCTAGGACTTGAATACACGCTCCTCTTGCCTTTGATCATAGCCCTTCAATCCTTGTAATCATTGGATGTATAATCTTAGCCGTTGGATTGGAATGTTGCACACGGATTGCCAAGCTGGCAATCCCACATCTTTGGAGGGGCTGTGCTTCTTTAACATTGTTTTTAGTGCGAATTTCCCATCTTTGGTGTGTTTGTTTAAAAGCCGCGTGTCATTCTTTGTTATAGCTAGCCAATCATAGAGCTTTGGTGACGTTTTTGATGCTGACATGGTTCTTGGTACTTGGAATCTTCGTTGCCACGCTGGATTGAGGGGAATTGGATTTACCTGCTCAATTTTAACACAGGGTAATTGTTTGGGACGAAGGTGAACAGTAACTTCACCTTCGCGCCCTTTTTAACTGCTTATAACGTTTGACCCGGGGCTAAGTGAGTGGACTTGGGCTCGGTTTTATAAAAAGAATTGGGCCGGTGTAAAGGATTTTTGGTTAAAAGGTTTTATATAGATTTAGGAGATAACGACCGTTAGTCTTTTATATTGAAAGGACTAACGGTGTTATTAATTTTGGACTTTAGGTGAAATTGATTTAACATTAAGGCTCATTCGGGTATTTTCAATGTTTTGTCTTTTTGTGGTTGACCAAGGGTTGACCATTTGACTTTTTGCTAGAAACTCCCGGCTCTTGTGCACTCTATCCGTCTCGTGTTCGTTTTTGCCCGGTTTTGGCCGTTTTCTTGTGATATTTGCAATATCCGTACCTACACATCACAAATGACAAAACAAACAATATACAAGCATAATTTGCACAATTTGATCATTTAAAGGCCATTTTTGGTATAAAAAAGATATGTGATTTCTCACATATCAATATCACTATTGTGACAATGTTTATTTTTGAACCTTACGCATTTTAAGGAAAGACTTGTGATATCATTCTTATTACGTGTTATCTTATGTTGATAGAATGCCTCCCAAAAGGACATCAACATCTGAAGCACCGGCCATGACTCAAGCCGCCATTAAGAAACTAGTTACTAACAGTGTCACTGCGGCTTTGGAAGCACAAGCTGCAACAATGGCAGGTACTAGTAATCCTAACTGGAACACCGATCCTACTAGAACTCCTATAGCAAAAACGAAAAACTACAAAGAATTCATAAGTTGTCAACCTTTCTACTTTAATGGTATGGAAGGAGCAGTTGGCCTCATCCGCTGGTTTGAACGAACCGAATTAGTATTCTCTCGAAGCAAATGTGCCGAGGAAAACAAAGTAACATTTGCTACTGGTACCCTTACTGA
>BQNB010055342.1:20279-38490 GCA_026074375.1 Tanacetum coccineum
AGATTAGGTTTGAAACCCTAATCTTTCCTTTTCTTCCTTAATCCTTGCAAATGAAGAACCAATGCTTGTAAACACCTTAGTGTGCCTTAGGATTGATGTGTAAAGGGTTGTATAAAAATTTTGTATGGATTGCTTATGGTTGTTATTTTGGCCGTGGGTTTTGGAAGAGAAAGAGTATGAAATTTTCTTAAGCAAAAGAGTAAGTTTAATTCACTTATGCATGCATGTATATATAGGAAGAGAAAACTAGATATTATACTTGCAAGTTTGACTAGAAAAATCAAAGGGGGGGGGTGAGGTGTGCCGTGGGTTTTAGGGGACAAGAAAGGAGGGAACAAAGGACTTTAAAGCTTATGTTTAATGGTTCCTTTAAGTAGGAATCATCCCATGATTTCAAGGGATGATGTTCCTAGCTTAATTTCTTTTATTTCTTTTATATAATTATGTATTTACTTGTATAATTATAAAAGAAAATGTGTAAGTAAACTTTTGTATAAAATGTAAAGTGTAGTTTTTATTTGAAAGGGTATACTTGTAATGTCTTAGTATTTTGTAAAGTATTTGTTATCTTGTATAAACATATGAGACGTGTATAAATATATACATATGCATAAAGTTTTATAAACTTTGATCATTGTATATAAACGTAGGTATTTGTTGAAGCGTACGTTAATTTTTAGGGTTCCGGGAAAACCTAATTGTCATTTATCGCGAAACGTAAACACTTTCACGTATCCGATAAAGTAACTTGTGAAACGTTAATAATTATTCTCAAAATAATTGATTAACCCTTGTTTGACGTAAACAATAAATTGCTTAATGCCCGTTTACGTTAACTGATCATTTTTAGTTTACGCGATTTAACTTAACGATTTCCATTAAAAACAAACGCGTACAATACTAAAAATAAATAGTGACTTTATTAACGTCGTACATTGTCCTAAAACACGAGGTGTTATAGGTATTCTCTAAATGGAAGTCGAGCTTGGTTGCCCTGAAATCAATGCTACCTGTGTAGACTATCTGGAAGCATCTTCATGGGAGGACGCTAAGGAGGAAGTATTTTAAATATTATTTTTGGGTTAGGCTCTTTAACAGACCCAATCATTGTATGCCTCCAGCCTATGAATCCGAAAACAATAGTTAAGATTTTTCTCTCAACCACTGTGTTTGCTACGTCACTCCTACCACCTACACTGGTTGATTTAAAAATCTCAGCCTAGGAACAAATTGAATACATGCTTGCTGAAGATGATGATGCTCTATTGTTAATGGCTGATGACAATATTAAATTAAAAGTAAGACAAAATTTTAAGGGACTATTAACAAGATTTATTAACATAGTAAATTCAGCTTGTGAAACAGGGGAAATGAATTACTTTTAATGCTTTTTGGTAGACATGTCTTGGGCGTGTCAGATATTGACGAAATTGGAATTATTAAAAGATGTCTTTGAGAATTGGATAGGTACTTCAAAAAATATAGTTAAGGTTGTTGATCGAGTAAGTCAACAAGCTGAAATGATGGAGACCAAGCTAAAGGTAAATGAGGTAACTTATAAGGTTTTGAAGGCAATATGATACGAAAATGTGATTTAACCGTGTATATTATTTGTAGGTAGAATTATGAGGGCGGGTTTGATGGGATGAATAATGGGATTGGGAAATGGGTCATTTTTGTATAGGTCCAGTGAGTTTGACACGAAAGAATTTTTTCCACAATGTTACTAATAATTCTATAAATAATTAGTGTATTCAATATGATGATTACCAGTAAAAAGAGGTTTATACTTAAGAAATACATTTGGAGTGACTTTCATTGTGCCTAGCTCCCGTTTGTTTATAAACTATGTTTTTATTTTACCAATTTGATGCGTTACATATAACTTCCAAATCAACCAATTTATTGTTGGAATGTGGTAGTTGGATCCACGTGTTATACGACTAGAGATACGTGAGCCTATTGGGGCCACACACGTTAAAACACTTAGAATACGTTTTATATACTTCATGATGTTTAAAGTAAACCGAGGGACTAAATTGAACAAAACACAAACCATATGGTGCCTTGTGATTAGCCGGCCATATGTGGTTATAAGAGGGAGTGTTTGTGTCGATTTAGGAAAGGGAGGAAAAGGAAACCTTGAGCTTTTCTTGTCCTACAAGGAATGGGATTGAGGGCCTATATAAACCCTTACATCCTAGCTCAATTCACACGTTCCATAACCCTAAAACCAAAAGAGTATCCGGTTTCTCCTCCCTACTCCCAAACGATTGAAACAAAACCCTAAAAGGGTTTTATTAATTTTTGGTTCTTTCTTGTTCACTTGTTTCAATTTTCGGTAAACCCTAAAAGGGTTCTTGGTGCGATTTGGTATCCCATCTAGCTCGATTTCAATCCTAGCAAGTTCAAGGGATTCGGTTTACTAGTTCTCCTAAAGTGACAACGGTTTGAAACCTTAGGGTTTTGGTTTCTTGGGTTTTTTGGTTTAACCTAATTTAACTAAACCCTAATTAGGGTTTGTTGATTTTCGATTCATGTATAACCGAATTAGGTTAAACCCTAATTAGGGATTAACGATTTTGGTTCAAGCTCAATATGAGTTGTTGGCTGATTTTCAGTTTAAGACAACAAGGTTTGTTTGAGAGCTTCAATCCAAGAAAGGTGTAACACTTGGTGTTCGTGAAACGTTAAGTAAAGACTAGCATCTTGACGTGTTCGTTGGACGTGTCGTGTGAGCAACCGTAGAGGTGAAAACTTAGTTAATAAGTTTCTAAGTAAAGATTCTCGTTGTTTGCTTTAAGTCATTCAACAAAAGGTTAGTGTTTCTTTTCCTTATACGTGTGTTAATCTTTAGTGTCAAACTAGATCCATCCGTTGCGTACTCATAGTAAATGGTTTACTAGTTATAAAATCCCAACAGTGGCATCATGAGTCAACCTCGTTTGGTGTTATGGGTTACACACTTTTAAACACGCTAGAACTGCATAAGAAACCTTTATTTATTGTTTTGATTGAAAATTATGACAACAATATGCAATTCTTGCCATAAAGAATAAATAAAAACCTAGAATCTTGCTATAATGCTAGTACAAGGATTGAATAAAAATAAAAATAAAATTAATAGTTAATTGAGAGGGTTAAATTATCTATTTTTCATTATCCCGGCCTTAAGACTCACGCAATCATGTTACATGATGGATGTGGGGATCTAGGCACTTTAGGAGAAAACCTAGTGAGAGTCTTTTGGTTCTCCATTTGGGGAAGACTCTTGTGAGACCTCGGGGCATTATGTGATTTACTGCTTTCTGGATAGAGTCTGTCTTCACCTCATCCCCACTTTCTGTCTATTTTATATGCTTATGTGTTTATACTCCTTGTGACTTATTATGCAAAAAAAAATTGAAACTCTAAACAGACTAAATACTTAAAGAGAAACTTGGTTTAAATTTGTCTGTGTAATTACACACATAATTAATATACTCTTAGTGACTTTTATGTGTGATTTGTAAAACTTGGTTTTGACAAATAAATACAGACATTAAACTATGAAACTTGTTTTCTTGGAGAGTTAAAAGTTTTTCTTAAATACATCATTAGTCAATTGCAAAATCGGCTTACCCATTTTGAACAAATTATAAGAGAGGTATAAGGCGGGACTTTCCCAAAAGAAGTCGGGTTTTTAATAAGCTTCGCGCTGACCCGTTTCACGGCTTCTTTGTGCGTTCAAATGGAGCTACCGAGAACTTTTAACAAAGATGATGTCTATATTAAAAGTTAACAAAAGGTTTTCTTAACTTGTACTATAAAGATGTTTTGCATGCTTCTTTGTATACGATTTTGTCACATATTTTGTCAAGTAACTCAAAATCTTGTTCAATAAGCTTATAATCTGTATTAGAATGTTCATAATACTCTTAAGATCATATATGAACTCTTGTGAAAACCTTGAATCCTCAAACCCATGTGTTTTTTGGTAAAAACCCTAAAAATGACCCGTTTTGATTTTCTAGCTAGTGAATCCTTTTTCTAAACTTTTGCTACGTTAGAACATCTTATTTTAGCTTATTCTAATAAGCTATAACCTGCAAATATCATTTGAAACCTTAAAATAAGCTTGCATGGCTGTTTGGACTTGTTTTGCAAATGTTTTCATGCATAGGGGTATATATCGTAACTTTTTGAAATTTACAACTAAAGGGGCTAAAATGTCATTATTCCAAAGTTATAACTATAAGTACCTATTTTGCAAAGTTCTAAAGTTAAGGTTCAAATTATATATACCTTTATATATAAAAGACTAAACTTTTAAGTGTTATAAATCCAAGCGGTATATATTGCCATTTTTTCAAACTAAAAAAATATACAATATAATATTTTTATATAAAATTATAAATCTATTTATTTATATTTATTAAAAACTCAATTTTATTAAAAACCCGACACAATTATCGTTATTAATCATCGATCGGCGCATTATAAAACAATTACGTTATATATTTAACGTAATTTATCATCGACTAACTTTTGAAGAAACTTAAAATCTTTATGTATCACAGTTAACTTGGGAGCTTCATGTAAGGAGTTTCATTTGGGTATACGTTTTGACGAGTTTGCTGGATTTACGATTTAAAGTGTCTTGGCTCCTCAAACGTTTACTACATGACCTCTAAATTATGATGGCCCGAACAGTGATACAATATTTCCATAAATTAATACATCAAAGTAATACGTTAAACTTTATAAAGTTTTGAAACATAAACTATCACATTAAGACTTGACATATTACCCCAGGTTGCGTGACGAAGCCGTTACTTTCACTTAATATACTTTTGCCATCAATGAGATTTCCCCTGTTAAGGTGAGTTCATAGCCTCGCATTTTAAATCTTCTAATGTTTTCATAAACCCGCGAGGGGGATACATGCTATAAACCATGAATACGTGTATTTTTCCAACTGTATGCTATCCTGATATATTATTGCCTAAGTCCTTACTTTTGCCATTAAGACCCCACTCTCATGAACCGTTAATTATTTTTTGGAGTAAGCGTGAATGCTGTGAATATGTCTATTTGGGACTGAGCTTCCCCGTTGGTGTACCTATACTTTCTGGTAACCAAACGCACTTCATTTGAAACACTATGCAGGTGTTTGGAAAAGGTACCCGTTGGGGCAACTTATTGTGATTATTGATTATCTCAAGGTCTTGGTAAATGAGCTTAGGGCAATAATACTATTTTCTATAATAATTATACTCATTGCAATTATTACACTTATGGGTGTATAACAACGTAACCCACTATTGAACTTGTATTCAAACTGTTTACTATAAACCTATGAATTTCACTCAACCATTGTGTTGACCTTTTTAGCATGTTTATCTCAGGTAACTTAGCACCTTATGGCACAGAGTGGTACGGACTTGAAGATGGCTAAACTGTTATCATTCAAACTTTATGTTTTCATGTAGATTTTGGGACCTTTGTTTGTAAAAACTCTGATGAAATAATGAATGACAACTTATCTTTTAAAAAACGTCTCTTTTGAGTCGTTTTCTATGATTATGACCGTTGTACTATGAAATAATACCCCAGATTAGCTTCCGCTGCTATATGTCAAAAATGGGGGTGTTATATGTTCACTGCGCCTCTTTCTTTCAAATAGCAGTAAACCAACAACACTTGTGTTTTTTGTTCTGAATCTCATTCAAGAACATATATTACGTTGAGGAAAAGAGAAATACATAAGCAAGACAAACATCCAGCCAACAAGATACAAATATAAGGTAAAGTGGGTCAAAAAGGAAATTTTGAAGAAGAAGGAAAACTGCGTTTGCCAGTAGTAGGTCACAACATGCTTTTTTAAATCCACGTTTTGAAGCCAGCAAAACGCAGATAATCGATTCTTAGCTCATCCCATCCAAACACCTTCTTGTAAATTATCACGTTTTCAAATCGTGAAAAGCACATAATGAGGCCACAATCGCACTCCCAAACACCCCTTAAATTTAAAAGTGATGTGACATATAAAAATGCATTGAATAAGGCTATCTCTTTTGCAGTTGCTTCCGTAATGTTATCACGTTCCTTCATACGTTCCTATGGAGTTTTTTTATGTAAGCATTGCATTTTCAAATTTTATTTAACAAAATACGTATTTTTAAAATATTTACAAAAATACGTGGGCTTTAAAATTTCAAACTTAAAATCGTATCTTTATGGGCCATGTCTATAAACAATCATATAAAGAAATTGATATACAAAAAAATTCTATAAAACGCCAGATTTATAAAGAATCCAACTGAAGACGTCGAAGTAATCAAATATATATTTTGTACTTCTGTTAGACTATTACATTTTTTTGTAGGGGTGTTCATAATTCGAGTAATACTCGACAGAAGTCGAAACCACAATCGAACCGAACCAAAAACTGAGCCAAATATTTATTTTATATATATAAATTTGTAAAAAAATAAACATCTTTATACGAATTCGGTTTTCGTTCGGCTCAATTGACATTCTGCCAAAATAATATTCAAATTGAAAACGAAATATCTAATTTAGTTCGGTTTGGTTTCGGCATATTTGGTTCGGTTACAAACTCGATTCGGGTTTTCAATTCGATTCGGTTTTGCTTTTATCGAATGAAAAACAGGTATCCATTACAGCAAGAATAAACCGATATATATTATAAGTGCAGTTATATCTCTATAAATCAAAGTGTCAAAATACAATCAATCTAAATATCAATTGATGACGTATAGTATGGACCGGCCCGACCCACTTATATTATTATGGGCTTGGTAGCTGTTAATGGGCATCCGGCCCATTAATCGCGGTCGCGGCCTCATGGACCCGCGGGTCGCGGATACGGACACACTGTCCACGGCCGCGGTATCTTCACAAGTTATCTTTAAGAAAGGATAACCTAATTAAATAAGAGATAGACTTTACATATTTGAATCAGTTAGGATAATTCCGAATCCCGATGATATCAGTCGTATCTTGGGCCGAAAGTTACGAAAACCCTAAGGGTTAGTCAGCCTATAAAAGGAACGCAATTATCATCAATATAGGTATCTTACAAACCCTAAACACACTCGATTACTCTCTCAGAACCACATACTTACTCTCACGCCGGAGTCTAATCGTGGGATCCGCTCTCACGATAAGGTTAACGGTGTTTATTTCTTTGTGCAGGGTTCTCTAAACAAGTTCACTTGATACAAGAATAAGACTCTACATACCCGAATAGCTACCTATTCGGACCAAGAAAGACCTGACCTAACTTTTGTATCAACATCAATTTTGAATATTTACTATTCATTTCGATTGTTCATTTTTACCCGGACTTTGTGAGTTTTTAGCCAACTCATGGTGTTTTTAAATACTCACTTCGTTCCAAAATAAATGTTCAATTTGGCTTTTCAGAATCAATCTGGTTTAACTTTAATTTTAAATATTATTATTTTTGTTATATAATACTTAAAGAAAATTATACCAATAAAAATACACTTAAAACTCAATTCTTTCATATATTTTGCATCAAGTAATATATAACAAAAAAATAATAATTAATGTCAAAGTTGAACCAGTTTACTTTAAAAGTCAAACTGGACACTTATTTTAGAACGAAGATAGTAATATTTATCAAAACATAATGATGTCGAAGATATTAATTTCAAGCCATGACATTTACTCTAAGACTATAAAAATTAACCAAGCACCTATTATTTCGTTGATCTCATATATTTCAACTACTTTTAAATATTTAGTATTTTTTTTGAAACGACGGCAATATATATAAAAGCATAGCTAAAAGAAATTTAAGATTTCTAGCACTTATCCAAAGAAAAGACTAAGACCGTATGAAATTCCAGAGAAGCGCCTTGACAGGTATAGTGAAACTAAACAATAATTTATTCTCAAAACACCATATCGACCATATTAGCGTAAACGCAACAACATCCAAGCAATTCCTAACTTTACTTGGCAGTCTAGCACCATTCATCTAGGCAACCTACTTCAAAATAGAAGACATAACCGGAATATCTAGCTCCCACCATCGAGCTACTAAAACCCATAGATCCACCGTCATCTCACATGAGAAGAAGAGATGATTAGAAGTCGCAACATCACGATCACAGACTGGACACAAACCAAGCCAATATCAATATCTCTCCTATCCAGGTTGACTCTAGTAGGAATCCTGTTGAGGTTCAATCTCCAAAAGAAGACATTAACTTTAGTAGAAACTAAACGATTCCATCTGGTAGCCACAGAATCAACATCCGAAATCACGTCATCTATAAAACCACGAGCTAAAGCAACCGAAACTCCATGGGACCAAATCCAGCCATCCTTCTGAGATGAGAGCGTAACCTAAGTTGTACAAGCTCTCAAGGCCGTGTACTGAAGGAGCTCATTGCCTCCTCTTGGAGGCCTTATAAAAGCCGAGAACTAATCCAGAAGTCTCAAACATTCCGCAACGGTACATGATTTAGCATCATCAAGAGCGGACATTCTATGGAATCGCAATTTTAAAGGCCTATCACCACACCAATCATCATCCTAAAAGGAAATCGAAGACCCATCCCCAACCTTTCGTTTACACAATGATAGAAGATAAGTGCCTTTCTCTGCAAGATGTTTGGAGGTCTTCAAAATCGCAATCCAAGGACTAAAGGCAGAGCTAGGAAACGACGCCTCTCCCGTGAGACTATAATTCCCATAGATATTGTTAATAACCTTGATCCATAGATCCTTCATAAATCTTCAAATCCATTTGAACATAAGAGCTCTGTTTAAAGCAAAAATACTACTAACACCCAACCCGCAAAGTTCTTTACTAGCCAAGCATTTCTTCCAAGCAACCCATGTCATTTTCCTGTCTTCCAAATTACCTCCAATGAAAAAAATTATTAAGCAAGGACTCTAAATTTCTTTCGATAGTAATCAGGACTTTATAAAGCAAAATATAGTAGGTCGGTGAATTCCCGAGCACCATCTTGATAAGAGCCAATCTTCCACCTACAGATAAAGTGGGGGAATTCCATTTAGAGAGTTTATGCTTAAACTTATCCACAACATCCTTACATTTGGCTAAATGATACATGTTACGGCCAACGGGAACACCCAGATAAGTAAAAGGCATCACGGACACCCCGCACCCCAAAATGGACGCCAACTCATAAGACTCCTCATGATCAACCCCAACTCTCAAAAGCTTACTTTTTTAGACGTTAATTTTAAGACCATAAGTAAGAAAGAAACACCGCAATATGCCAATCAAATTATTAGCATTTTGGTACGACCAGTACCCCATAAAAATGACATCATTAGCATACATCAAATGAGACATCAAGATACCCTTTAACCAATCAAAGCGCCTTTAAAGAGCCCATTTTGTAAAGTCGTGTGAATAACTGCATGCAAGCCATGTATTGCCAAAATAAACAGAAAAGTAGACAACGAATCTCTTTGACGAAGACCTCTACAAATCTCAAACTCACCAGTAAGGACTCCATTAACCAGAATAGAGGCACGAACATTCAAAAGGCTTCCCTCTATCAACTTTCTCCACTTGAAACCAAACCTCATTTCCACCATGACCAAATCCAAAAACTTCCATCTAAGAGAATCATAAATATTTAGTATTAATTATCGATTTAAGTTAATTTGGATACCAAAGTTAATGTGGATACCAAATGTCTAATCTCCATCCTCCATCTCCATCTTGATCCAATGGATAAAATTAAACCCAAAAATCATTTGCATCCTTTTTTTCAAATATTAATATCTCCCAAACCGTTAATCGCTAAGCGAAAAAATATACCATCACGACGAGCATTAAATTATCTTTCAATCGATATCCACTTTAATATACATTCGACGAAAAAAATTTCTTCGTTTTATCACATTTTTTACGTTTTTTTTTTGTTTTTTCGTAGTTGAAACTTGCATGAGAAATCATATGTGATATTAGTGTTAAATCATATATGATATTTAAGTTTAATGCAATCACATGTAATTCGATGTTAGCGTTATATCATATATGATTTTATACGAATATTCAAATTAGTGTTTAATCACATATGATATTTTCATGCAAGTTTTAACAATGAAAAAAAAAACGTGAAAAAACAATTCTTTTTTTTTTTGTCAAAAGTGTATCAAAGTAAATATCTATAGAAAGATAATTAAATGCTCATCGTGAGTATATTTTTTTTGGCTTAATAATTAACAGTTTAAAAGATATTTAAGTTTTAAAAAATAGATGAAATAATAAAATCCTTTTAATCTCAGCTATTTTTTAGATGAATCGTAAGGACGAGTCATTGGTATCCGACCTTTTTTGGTATCTAATATAACTCTCCTCTTACAATATATTCTAAACAATTTGGTTTGTAAAGTTTAAAACCAAATGCACACATCTTTTTGTTTTATGAAGAAGCCCACTTAAGTAGACATTTTTTCTTTCGCCTTCGATTGTTAACACGATATATAAGAACCGCTACTCCAAAAAGTATTACACCCTTGATCATGAAACATCAGATCGTTTGTTGAACCCTTTGAATAGTGTGAATTGAAAGTAAGATACCTCAAATTCCAAAGTAAATTTTTTTATAAAGGGTTCTTGGTGGAAAAAACTAGGGGTGAGCAAAAAAATCGAAAAAACCGAAAACTGAAACCGAACCGAATTTGTTAAAACCGAACCGAACCGAACTACAAATTTGGTTTTCGGGTTGGATATGGGTTTGACAGTCTAAACCAAAAACCGAATTTATATAAATATATATATATTTTTATATATTTATATATATATATATAAAAAGATCAATAAAATTTTATATACAAAAAAATAAATATTTATATTTATATATATATAAAGATCAATAAAATTATATCCTAATATTAAAAAACACTTTCTATGTTTGATATAATTTTTTTGGCTAAATATATATATATATATATATATTTTTTAAATAAATTGTGTAATTCGGGTAAACACGAAAACCGAACCGAACTAGAATTTAATCGAAGCGATCCGAAAACCGATATTGAATTCGGTTTGGGTCAGTATATGGGTTGACCTTAAAAAAACTTTTAACCGAACTAACCGAACCGAACAAACCGAATAACCCGATAACCGAACCGATCAACACCCCTAAATCACTATTGATGGGCCAACATACGAGTAATGCCATATGTTTTAGTTGGGCCGTGAGCTATATAACCTATACCAGACAAAATTTCACTGCTAAAACAAAGGAAATACTGGTTTTATTTTTGTTCTCTGGCGGCAAAAGAATTGGAGTATCTAAAACGATCTAAGAATTTACTTACATACGGGGTTTGATTTTTGTTTATAAACTTTAATAACATGTTGAACAATTACTTGACTAATGGCTCTTGGATCTTTTAATGTTTTATTTACATTTATTTCATATGCTAAATATGAATACTGTCGTGGTAATTCACAAAAAGAAGATGCTAACTAGTTCCAAAAATATCCTTAATTTGATTTCCCTTTTGCAGGCACAATTCAAAAGATCCTGCATTTGTGGTTAGAATTTTTAATTTTTGTAAGATGTAGGATAACCCAAAAGAATGAAAACAGAATTTTTATTGATCGAATTTCACGCTTCCTGAGTTCTCCAAAAGAGCTTGTACGAATAGTGTTATTGACTAAAAACTGTTTACTCTAACAGCTTCTTTCCCCATTCTAAATTTCTGTATTCATACATTTTACAAAGTCATAAAGTCATCAGGGATTCCTTTTGACACGGACAAAGATAAAAGGGAAGCTTTTTTCAAGTATGTTGAGTATACGATATCCAGATTTTCCGAGCAAAACGTGAGCGTGCACACAGTCAAACTCTATACAGGAGGATTCCAGGATGCTACAAAAGAAGACATTACTGACAGATGCCTTAGACTATTTAAGAAAGGCATAAAGGTGCTAGAGATTAGTGCGGCGACCTGGCCAATATATGTGGAACAACCGATGTACCGTTTGCCTGACATACTCTTATCTGCCGCTTCATTGACATCTTTGACCTTATGTGCATGTGAGCTGGCCTTCGTCCTTGAAGGTTGATGCTAGTCAAGTTCAAGTCCTTTAAAAATGTTTGCAACCAACTTGAAAGTATCCTTTAGACGAGGAAAAGATTAAGCGTCTAACCATGGAGTTTGCCCCCATTCTTGAGGCAAACTTCTTATTATATGCCAACGGTTTCAAGTGACATTTTAAAATTCACGGGCTTCACAACCTTCAAATATACTTTTCCTTAAATTTAAGGATGAAGTAGAGAAAATAAATATTGAAGCTTCAAATCTATGCTTCCTTGGCTTATTGGATGATGATGGAGGAGTGGCGCCATCTATGAATTTTGCTTCATGCAAAAAACTAACTCGTAATCTGAATCAATTCTCATCACCCCAAATTCCATAAAGTATTCATCATCATCAGCTGATATTTTTTTTTTGCTTAATTCTTCTCCTCGGGGCCGTGCCTTTTCACCATTGTTGTTCTTCTAGTGTTTCTCGTAAGGCTTCTTCCACTAGATGTAGTTTGATGTAACTCTTTCGCGGTAAGGAATACATCACCAATCTCATGTGTTCTGTGATGACGAACCACCTATATCGTTTTCTTCTGAGCGGTGGTTGTATTTTTCATGTATCCAAGCTAACTTAGCATTCATTTGTTTTTCTAGTTTAGGCCCGCCTTATTCTGTAGATATAAAGATTTTAGCTCGTAATCTTTATCAAACCTTCTTTTAAAAGAAACGTCGATCAAAAGCACCGGCTCTTCTTAGTGGAATGAGATTACATTTCTCGTATGAGCTTTTCTAAGATTTTCTTAGTTGTGCAATGCATTAAATTCAAAATTGCAAGGCTAAAATCCAGAATCGCTTTCTTATGAACCATATTCTTCGACAATAATATTTTTGAACTCAAAGCTTGGATTTCATCGTCTCTGTGTGGTATCTAAAAGCCATTAAAAAAATAAGTAAAGTGAATATAAATGTAAGTGTTATTTGATTAAAAAAAGGTATAAAAAGTGATGATTTTTATAATTGAATAGGAGATTAGTTTTTTTTAAATAAAAATATAAAAGAAAGAGTTAATTTTTTTTAATATGAAATCTCCCTCCAATTGTAAGGTCGTGCAGAAGACCCTAACTTTGCAAAGGTTGGGGGTGATCAGGTCTTGCTTCGGTCGGCGTAGTGGGGTGACCAGGTCCCTTTTATTGCCACATGAGACGACCGACCGCAATAGGTCGTCCCATTACGTTTAACCTATCGTAAACAGCTCGTGGAATTCACAGGTAATCTAGTTTTTTTTAATACGAAATGATAATGACAGAATAATAATTGTTTTCAAATTAAATTAAGAAAATGATAATGACAGAATAAGAAGACATTATCTCTATTTTATCCGCTCTTGTTTGGATTTTGAAAATATCATTTACCGAAAGTTTAAGAGCTTTATCTAAACCTAAACTTTATATTTATAATGATAATGACAGAATAAGAAAATATTTAAAATGGTTGACAGAACTAATAATCTTTAAATACTTTTTGATAAGTATAATGCATGCATTGTACTCTTATCATATTTCTCTTAAACGTCAAAAAATAATTTACAATCACAACATATCATAATTTTATTCAATAATGGAATGTAGATCCTTAGAACTTACCCTCATCTCAGCAGAGGGTCTCAAGAAACCAAGTTCCTCAAGAAAATCTGATAAAGTTTACGCGACTGTTACCATCACAGGATACCATGGCAAACTTCGAACCCCAACCAATAAAAACAATCCAGAACTCATATGGAATCATCCCATGCAAATCACCATAGATGAAGCAGCTGCTGCACAAAAAGAGCGCATGTTGGTATTCAAGATCAAGGCGGTCAGGATGTTTTTCAATAAGAATTTGGGTGAAGTTTGTGTTTCGTTTAAAGAGTTAATGGAAGGAATGAATGATGAAGGGAAAGATGTTGAGATTGTTACTTATAAAGTGAACCGGAGATCCAAGAAACCGGGAGGGACTATTACTTTTTCGTATAAATTTGGTCCGAAGTTTATAAAGCCGGTTACTGTTTATGCTCGTGGTACCAGTGGAACGAGTTCTGCATATGCACAAACCAGTAGTTCGGAGTTTGGAACTGGGTTTCTTGGTGGATTGGTAATGGCTGATATTATCTCGCATGCTGGTCATCATGGTGGCGGTGGATGTGGTGGTGGTGGTGGATGTGGTGGTGGTGGTGGAGGTGGTGGAGGCTGTGGTGGCGGCGGATGTGGTGGTTAGTTAAGTGTTGATATGTTTTAGGAGTTGGTTTTTATATTGTATATCTTATTCCTACTCTCAGTTAGGTACTTTTTTTGTAATCTGATCAGGAGGTTTCTTTGCAAAAGTTTTAAAGTTTGCAATGCATTAGAATAAACGAATTATAAGGATCACGATAATCGTATCACAGCATAAATATAAATGTAATTGAGTGTGTTTTCTTATAGATGCATAGCTTTGTCTTCGTAATAGTTGCTATTAGAAATTAAATTTCACAAGAGTATGAAATTTCCCCAATGAGGCAATGATATTATATATAATAGTTGCATGACCGGCAATGAATACCTATTGTTGAACTAATATTCTTGTGGGGGATAATAATAAACATAAAAAGAATTTAATCAAGTGGTACAAGAATAGGAGTCTTTGGTATAATTGGTAGAGTTCATTTAGTGGTGATACCTTCTCTTTTAGGACAAATAATGTTGCAAGGAGCTTTAGATTTTATGTTCTTAATTGAGTGTGGAAATGTAGACATTGGAAAGTTGGAACTAGCTCTAAGTGATACTGTTTTAAGATGATGCATGTTTGTGATAGGATTTTGCAGCTCTTTATGTGGATGAAGCTGTATTGGGTTGCAAGATAATTTTGCAAAAGGGAATATAGTCATAATGCTAGTATATCCTTAGATGATCATTGGATTAATTAGATATAGGTTGAGTTAGAAGCTGGTTTAGCTTTCTAGTTTTGTATTTGAGTTTTAATGTTTTACGCTATTTGTTAATGCAGGCTTTTAAGGGGTGTTTGGGTCTGTCCAAACTTCTAACAGTTTTGCTTGTATTGTGTTGTTGATATTGATTTTTGAGTAATATGTATTCACCTTTTTAAAAAAATAGAAAAAAATAAACAAAAAGAATATTATGTCGTGTTTCATGCTTGCGTATAAACGCAATGAATACATATTGAAGTCGAGTCCTCTGTTCCGGATCCATATGCAAATTTTGGACATAGAGGCCAATCATCAATAGCATGTTACCATGAGAAAGTTGTGCTAAGTGTTGATATAATTTCAATAATTACGTCTAACTTTCTCTTAAATAAGTCTGAAAGACCTTTAGAAACAACCATTTATTTAGCATTTAGGTATGAAATCATCCGATGAAGAAAAAGAGATAACAACTTGTAGTTCGATTAAATCTTTCTTTAAAAAAGAGAAAAACCTGCATCCTTGCTTCCCTCAATGCTTGAGTTCTTACCTCTATCCTTCTTAAGTGGCACATTTACTTTTGTCCGAGAGAAAACCATATATTAAGTATTACAGATGTATAAGAAAAGTTGCAATTCTTGAATGTTTTCTTTTGGAAAAGTTTTGTTTCTTGTTGTTAGCTAACTTGATCTTCAACAGAGGGCTAATAATGACAACATCAAGCGAAAGTAATTCCAACAACAACGGTCGGTTATTTTAAGTCTCTTCAATAAGTACCTATAAAGATGTAAAATCGAGTTAATAACGATTCAGATGACTTGCCATAACCTTCATCTTGTGATGACCAAAATAAGTAGATCAGTAAATCTTGTAAAGAGCATAAAATACAGATTTTTGAAATTTCATAAACAAAATTATCAAAATCAGTCAAAACATAAAAGACTGGTGGCAACGTTCAAATTCCATGTTAACGCTTATTAAACTGAACATGAGCGAGAATGAGAGTGTTACCATCACTAACAGTGAACTTCTTAGATTTATAAGTAAATGTACAAAAAATTCCCCTCACCTTTAGTCCAGCTAAATAAAGACCATTTAGTCACTTGATTCTGACATTAAGAGGTGGTATGCCTCAGAATTAATAACAAAACACATGCTAGTATTAAAATTGTTAGACGATTAGTCCCGCAATTAGTTGGTATCAACTTTAAACATGAAAGTTGAAGAAACAAACAAACTTACATTTGTTACAGCAAGATCTTTGATTGCTTCTATCATAGTTAGACATGCAACACAAGAGGAACCATACGTGCCATCTTCCATTTCTATTGTAAATGAAAACAGAAGGCTGACTATTGGAGATTTCAATACATTTTGTGAACGCCCTATAAGACTGGGTTTGCATATATATTTGAAAAATCAACCCCAAACACCCTCCTTTAAGTTATGATACCAACAACATATCCCCAAACATAATTTTCATTATTTGTAGATCACATACCTCGTCCTTTAAACCGTACATTAGCAACACATACATAACCAATCGGGGTTTCACAGACTTTTTTGCATAACCTATAAAACTCGCAATGGCTTAACCAAATACAAACAATATGAACATAAACAGTATGATTATACTTACAGAAAGGCAACATCCTGAGTTAAAAGTAACTGCGGATACCAAAGAAGAATTCTTCCGGAACATGTAGTTGCAAGATAACACATGTACGCATCGATACTAAACTCATCGTCTTCTAATCGGTTTTTCATCTCATATTGCAAAAATTCCAGCCATGTTGTAAGCTAGTTTTGTTGACTATATATAGCCTAAAAATATCAACTATGTTGTAACAGTCAACTAAATGGCCAAGGTAATTTACCGAAAACGAGCATAAAATACACAAAACAATGATCGAGTATGAATTGAGATTAACTAGGAAGTAAGAACCAAATGGGTCAAATGATAAATTAGTCAAAAGTCATGCAAAATGTGTTATGAAATTTGTCACTAGTACAAAATGTGTATTTTATGATTATATAGTAACTAGTTTCAAGGCCCGCCCGTTGGGCGGGGAACTTTAAGATATTGTTGGAAGAAACATTTATATTTTGATACTTGTTCGTTATTGTTTTTTGTTGTTCTAATTATTGTGTATCATTAGGTAAGTTATGGTTGATGTTATGTGAACAAATAAATGTAATTAGCAAGAGAGTGTATAAGATAATATTGTGAAACAATGATGTAGCAAAGAATAAATATGATATAACATAGTATAATTTGTTATGAGCTAACGTAAAATGATTGAATATACAAAATTTAGGAATTTATTTTATTTTGAAAATACAAAATTTAGTAGTATAATGGAATATATAATAACGTTAAATGATTGAATATTAAAAAACAAAAAAGTAAAGGTAAAATGTCATTTCAAAATATCTAAAAGGAAAAGTAAATAACATTTATTGTTTAAACATATATTAACTAAGAAAATAAGAGTAAACTTATATTTGATGAAGGACTTCTTTATACACAAAGTTTGTTATACACAACGACTGTTGTATAATGTACAACTAACAGTGACTACTCAAGGGATATACAAGAAATTCTTTGTGGTGTCAGAATTCTTAAAGAATATTAAACCACAAATTCTTATGATGATTGAATTCTTGTACATTTGTTCCTTGAAATAACCACTTGCATGCACATATAAAATTAACTTAAAAATAGTATTAGATAATAACTTATCCAAACACCCTTGTAATACACTTGAAAACGATAACATCATACATTAAGCGCAGAGTGTCCTAATATCTAAACATCCAATCTACAAATTAGCACTATATCTAGAAGAGTCAGCAGCAAGAGCAACACGCGCAGTTTTACAACATATAATTTAATATTTACAGACATAAGCACGATTAAACTGAAAAAACTTTACTGTCCAATAGCTTTAAAACATCATTTGAACATTAAAATAAAAACACAATAAAACATTATGACTTAAAAATACCAAACCGTATAAATTTTTTTTTGAAAAAACTAAAAAAGAAATAAACAAACATGGAAGCGAAGCATCTATTTATACAATAGATATAACATAGATCTACCCAAAATGTGACTCTTCGGGAAGCTTGAGCCCAGACGTCAATTCATATTGCTCTTGCCTATCATCAGACCTCAGCAAGAACTTGGTCGGTTATAAAAGAAAAT
>BQNB010055343.1:0-39150 GCA_026074375.1 Tanacetum coccineum
ATGAATGATTTGTCTTCCTTTTAAGTATGTCGTTTGGACTTCACTTACAATCGAATGAACCACTTGTTGTAGTCTATTGGCAAGGACTTTGGCTATTGCTTTGTATTGACATCCAATAAGGCTAATGGGTCTATAATCATTGATGTTTGTTGGGTCATTTTTTAAGGATTAAAGTGATGAAAGAGGAGTTACAACCCTTTGGAATGGAACCATCAATTTCAAAACGCTTAACCATTTTAATGAAATCTTTACCAATGGATTCCCAATAATGTTTGATGAATTTAAATGTAAACCAATCAGGACCTGATGTTTTACTTCCACTACAATCCCAAACCGCCTCTTTAATCTCATTAATAGAGATTAGGGCATCTAAGAGCGTTATTTCAAAGTTGGAAAGGGTTTTAAACAAGTTGTTGGTGAAGCGGGTTCGGGATGTGGAGTTATTCTGAAATTAAATTTTGTGAAAGTTAAAGATGTGAGAGATTACCAATGGAGGATCCGAAACACTACAATCCCAAACCGCTTCTTTAATCTCATTAATAGAGATTGGGGCGTCTAAGAGCAATATTTCAAAATTAGAAAGGGTTTTAAATAAGTTGTTGGTAAAGCGGGTTCGGGATGTGAGTTATTGTGAAATTAAATTTTGTGAAAGTTAAAGATGTGAGAGATTACCAATGGAGGATTCGAAACCCAATATCCGTTGATGGAAATACCATTGATTCTTGACCTTGAGAAGTTGTTATTAAGCATTCCATGAAAAAACTTAGAGTTTTCATCACGTTCAATAGCCCATCTAATTTTAGCTTTTTGCAAGAGACCGAGTCACATTAGATTTTACAATTTTTCTATGTTATTCAACCAGGCAAGTCGTTTCTCAATTTCATAGGGTTCAAGACCGATATTTTCGGCTTTTACCCAAGAAAGTCTACTTTTTCCTTAAGTTTACAAAATAAAGAATCATTCTTGGAGACCACATATTTTCTCCAAGCTCTAATGGCACTTTTAAGATATTGAAGTTTTGATTTAAAGTGATGGCAGGGTGTATTATATTCTGTTGAGTGGCGGTATGGGTGGTTTTGGGCCAAGCTTAAGAAAGTAATTTAGGAAAGTCACCATTAAGCAACCAAGAATTGAAGAACTTGAATGGAATGGCCTTATAATCCCTGGAATGGGTTTTCAATAGAATGGGAAAATGGTCTGAAAGATCACGAGGTAAAGCCAGAAGTTGGGCATTAGGCCATTTAGAAAGAAAATGGCGTGAAACTAAGTTTGCTCAATTTAGTTCCATATTCGTCCATGCGAGTAAATTCTCGCCCCCTAGGTAGATCAACCAACACAGTACTGTTAATAAAGTTGTTGAAACGTTTTGCGCCATGTTTGCAAAACAAAGAACCCATCCTTTTCGGTATCAAAACGAACCTCATTGAAGTCACCAAGAACGATGGGCATATTACTAAATGAAATCTCCAGATTGTTGAGTCTATTCCAAAGAGTACACTTTTTTAGTGAAATCTTGGGGAGCATAGACTACAATCATAAGACAAGCAATCCTGGTTTTTATCCATTCCCCATGAACTGAAATGAAACCTTCCTCATTATTTATGACTTTATGTTTTTGAAACAAAGAGTCATCCCATATTGCAATTGTACCTCTCAAACTACCAGTGGATGTTTTAAGAGCAAAGTCATAATCGTTATTACGCCAATGCGAATGAATGAAAGAGGCATCATCCAAACTTGATTTTGACTCTTGAATGCCAATAAAATTCAGATTGTTATCATTGCAAAATTTTCTCACCAATTTCTTTTTTGGAGTAGTGCCAACTCCTTTTATGTTTATGGATCATACAATCATTGATCCACAAGTTTTACACTGATGATTTCATTAACTTTATTCACTCTACTCGCCATGTTATAGCCAATTAAACTGCCAACTTCAATTGTTTTTTACACTCGTGTTCATGAATATTTTCAACGGGGGTGAAGTTATGTATTAACCTGTTGTTGCACCGTTGGATGTTAGAATCATTATTAGAGAGGAATGTGTTGGATGAGGAAGAAGTGGTGTTACCAGAGCTAGATTTACTCTTGGTTGTGTGTGTTATAATGCCAAAGATTGGGTGAATGAGTTTAACTGATTTGAATTTGGTTGGTTTTTTTAATGAGGGTTATGTGTGGGAATATTAAAGGGAGCAAGGGAGGAAGCAGAGGTACTGTGAATTTTTTTGATCTTTTGTACACATGAGTGATTTTTGGAGTTAGGCCGAATATTATTTTGTGTGGGAGAGTTTATGGTAGGCTGAATACTAGGGAAATGAGAGATGTGAGGTATGGGCTCATTAGATTTAAATTGGCTAGGTGGGTTATGAGTGGGAATTTGTAAAGATTGGTGAAAAGAATTAGTAGGGTCCTCGATATTAAAATTAGCAAAAGAAACATACCTTTATCCTTCACGTGGGTACATGCCATCAATATGGTGGACTGAGAAATCTCTTTTCTCTATGTTACAACTATCTTCTACAAGTGTGGTCCCCGAGGTTGTTGTTTCATTAATTTGGGAATCCAAAACAAAAGATGAGAAAATTTCCTGAATTACATTCCTTGTTTGTGACTCTGCATTGTTTGAGGTTTGACTTTGTGGACTTGCCTAAAGATTCATATTTCGCGCTAGGCTTTCTTATTGATATAAAAATATTAATGCTCCTCGCTTAAAATATTATTAATATTCTTTAAACATCTTTAGTTTTGAATGCAACTCAATATATAAAAACGTTCAACGTTAGAAATTAAACGTAAAAAGTAATTAGGTGTTAAATTCTGTATTTCAAAAAAAATTTTTATTTAAATCACTTAAGGTATGAATAAAGATTAAAGTGTTTATGCTTCGCACTTTATGTATCAATAGACGGAGAATATCTTTATTAACTCAAAACTTTTATAAAAATTGTGTGTAAACATTTTTGATAAACATCACGCAAAATTATTTTCTGACATTTAAAAGAATGTTGTATTTCAAATGAACTTTTTAAATTTCAAATTTTCGAACTAAAACGGCAAGAAAAAGTCCAGTAAATACACATCCCCTGAATAGGACACCAAAGAGGGAGTGTATGAAATGTAGCCCCATTAACTACTAGAGCGCCACCTTAATTCATAAGGGGTCGCTGACAGACCCTATTAAGGGGACCGGCATAGACTCCACGATCCTCCCAGGCATTGTCCTAAAATATTCTGGAATATTCACCAATATTTTTTTTACCTTTAGCATCATTCTCTCTGTTCTTATAAATCAAGCACTATAACATCTCTTAACATCCATTGATCATTTAATCATAGAAGCTTGTGTTTGCCAAGTGATTTCAAGCTCTAATCCCTCAAGAGTGCAGAGAATGAATACTTCCATCATCCAAGTGAAGAGTATTACACCTTAGTTTGCAGTAAGCAATCTTGCATTGCATCTTCATATAACATATTTGATAAATCAATTGTTTTTATCTTGTAAGTTGTGTGTAGTAGCTAGGATCTTTACGATTTTATAAAGTATAGTTAGACACGTGGCTATCTTAACGCAATTAGTGTTTAGATAGTTGTATATATAAGTAGTGTGGTGAAGTGTAAGTTGTGAAAGTTGTGAAAGAGTTAGGAAGTTGTGAAAGAAGTGTGAAGTTGTGAAGAGGTGTGAAGTTGTGAAGAGTTGTGAAAGTTGTTGAGAAGGTGTGATAGTTGTGAAGTCGTGACAAGTCGTGTAGTTGTGTTGTGTTAGATTGGTTCTAGCTTAAGATTAGAACTCTGGCATTTAGCTTTGTGTAGTAAATCGGTAGTATGCGACGTTGTAGCTCGGTTTTCTACCGCCATAAGGGGAGGTTTGTTGACAATAGTGAGAAAACTCTACGAGTTTGGTGCTAAGGGAGTGGAGTAGGGCGATGAGGTGATTTCGTTTACCGTAATACCACTATAAATCGCTAGCGTATGTGGTGTGATTCGTTCGCTTACTCTATTATTCTCTGTTTTACTTTATCATTTCGTATACTTATATTGTTCATATTGTGCAAGCGTTGAATTCACAAAAAGTAGAATCTAAGTTTTACAAACATACATTAAACCTTAAATTAAAAAGCGGTAAAACGTTTCAACCTCCCTTTAGTTTTCAATAATTCTGTATTAAGAGCTACGCTAAACAAGAATTTTAAATAATTGTATTTTAAAACTTTTGAATCGATCTATGGAATCGGAAAAATATTTAGAAGGGCATCTCTATGCAAAGGAGAGCCACCACTATTTAAAGTGATGGATTCATGTTATTTAGACAAAAATATTTGAAACTCTATGTGAAGTCAAAGATCTAGATCTTTGGATGTTGTTACCAAATGTGTGTTTTTTCATTTTCAAAATAAACTGAAAATAAAAAAAAGGATGGAAATAGTACCATTTGATATATCAACAAGATGATTTAAAAAGAAAAGTTTCTAAAATTATGAGGCTTAAATGGTAATTTATTAATGTTTTGCCGTATAAGGAATTGAAAGAATTTTTATGTGTAAACCGCAAAAAACTATTTGGAATATATTACTAGTTACTCACCAAGGAATAATGAAGTCAAGCTAATAAAATAGATCTTCTTGTTCAACACTATGAACAATTTACAATTACTCGGAAGAGGAATCAATAGATATTGCTTTGGCTAAATTTAATCACTCATTTATTACTAGCTAAAGCACTTGAATGATAAGTTTTTATATGCCTAGAATTGTGTCTAGGGAAATTTCTTAGGGCATCTTCGCCTAAATGGGCAAAAAAGTTCCCGGCTATTGAAGAATCAAAGGAAATCTAACAACTCACTACCACTTGTGAACACTCATTGGAAGAATTTGTAAAAGTTCATGAAGAAATATAATAAGAAAGATTCCGAGACAGTCAAAAGGACAAAGAATGAACAAAATAGATTACTTGCATATTGAATGGCTAGAAAGGAATCTAGTGATGAACATAGCTCAAGTTCCTCGGTAAGTGTAGTAGAGAAGAAATATGCCATGGCGTAAGAAAACTTCTAGAATTTTTACAAAAAGACGAGGTAGGTTTGTACGCCAACCACACGATGAAAGGAAAGCCATTCCTAAAAATATCAAGGATGACAAAAACTGGCAAAAGGCGAAGGAACGGTTTTAATGCTGGTGATCCAAATCATCTCATTGGTGGAATTCAAATGCTCGAGAATCTATTATCAAAGAGCTTTTGTTGGGAAGATGTTGGTGCTTTCGCGACGAAGTGAGACGAAGAAGGACAAATTGCATGAAAAATGTTGATGGTCTAAAGCTCGATGAGGTACTTTCGAAACCGAAATACATTTAGTAACTGACCAATCCTAATTAGACGGAAAAAGACACTAGATAGTGTAATATAGTGGGACTATGCAGAGAGTAGGACTAAAAGTCATGACTAAAAATAAAAGCGCTAAAACAAAGCTAGAATTCAAGTAGTAAATGAAGTAGTATTTCTCAAAGTAATAAAATATCTAGATTAAAAAGGATAAGGAAGTTAGTGATGAAGTGTCAACAATATGCCCAAGACCTAGGTTGGAAAATGAAAACTTAAGAAGAAAATATCTGAGGCTAAATCAATATGATTAACTCGGAGTCACTCACTTAAGAAAAGTAATAAGTTATCAATAAAGCGCGCTCCGGAGATAAAAAACGGTCTGGATTTTATTTTTATCGAATGGATCTTTTGGTGAAAACCAAACACAGCTAACATTTGTAAAAGCAAATCAGAGATCGAGGTCTCGAAAGTAATAAATTGGTAGATGCAAATCCACTATTTTCTAAAACAAAAATTAATACTTATTAACAAGATACTCAAATTCTGTTGCGGTGTGATGACGAGGACAAAACATTTTTTATATACCTTCTTCAAAACAGTGAGTTTGATTTAGTACCAAATATGAGGTCTTAAAACTCCTCCTCAACAAGACCTTATACTATAATGTCTTATCCTCTCTCGTCTCAAAACCTCACACCTAGAAGAGAACAGAGGTAGACAAAAATTACACATAAACATTAATCAAAGCAATTGTGGAATCTTCCAATCACCATGATTCACTCTATGTGAGGAAGGGTTCACCTATTTATGTGTTCGAATCAATGATAAATCCATAAGTGGAAACAAATAATTTCGGATACTATAAAACATTGGGCGACATAAAACTAAAAGTTTATACAAATGGGCTAAGTCCATTCCTACACCTTTGATTCTTGACATTACAAACATTCCGTGTCTTTCGACAAATGGATTGAAGAGTTCATGATAGGATTCCTATGAATCCTTATCCTTAAAGCTTTCTATCTATTGAATGACATTAAGAAAACTCAATTTAAAGTCTAAGGTACGTCCTTACTTTCATCTCGGTAGAATATAGGTCATAGAAGATATTTATGTGATTGCCATGATATATTAGTATAATTTAGTCTTAGAATATATTATAGTATACTAGAAATATCATTTGTTGGGCTTCTAGATTTAAAGAACTAGTTCACTATGAACTATTCTTTCTCATAGTCTATCGAATCTTTTATGAAAATGGAAATATTTTTATGTACACGTATAGCAGACTCACGTGGATGATAGAAAGAGTGAGCTAGTGGAATTAAACAATTAGACATAGAATTAGGGCTTAGACTCGCGAAGATCAATCGATAACACTCTGGGAGGAAACAAACTCGCCTTCGACCTGACGTTCATCTTCTCGGCTATCGTATCATAATCGCATTCATTTCATCTATCGGAATCGTCTTGTCGAGATTCTCACACATTCGTTCCTCTTACTTTTCATTATTTCGGTTATACTCCTCTCGTCTCACTTCAAATCAAGTCAATTAATTTTTTATTCGTTACCATTGAATATTAATTCTCTTCCTCTTCGCCATAGAAGTCTAAGTTCTAATGGTAATTCTCTTAATTGACAGTTCTTGATTATCTCATCGCGAAATAATCCAAGAATTTTTTATTTATATCGAAAAAGTTAATTCAATGTCGCATTAATCATAATTTACTCTATTCATTGAGACACATTGATAAGTATAGTCATATCTCGACTACTTATATCTATTATCTATAGAAGATCTTTAAATTAATTCTCAAGACCAATAATCGAAAAACAATTTTTTTTTGTTTTTCTTTTGTTTTTTCTTTTTTTTCTTTTTATTTTATTTTTTTGTATTTGTTAGGTGTGGACCCCTTAATTTTAAGGGGACGATTTGTAAAAGGGTGCCCCTCCTTAAATAATTAAGGGGACCGCACCTATTCCCAATATTCCAAACAGCGCTTCGCATACTGTTGATTTTATATAACCTAAACTCATCCCTGCTCTCTTTTCTCTGGCAACTTCAAAAATGATCAATTCTTTCTGTTCAAGGATGAAAGTTAGATTCAAATTAATACTCCTCTCATGTGGTTTGCACTAACTTTAATATATTCTACAGATCCAAAATTTCAATAGATCCTTTAAACATCACTCGCAAAAACGTTAATAGGTCATTCTGAAAATCCATATTCTCAAGATTTAACCAACATATGTTAAAACGCTTTATAACAAAAGCTAAAAGATAACAGTCAACCGGATAGTGGTGACAAAGGGATCTTACACATTTCGTCACGTTAAGTGATTCGTAGCTCTCCTTATTATACATCATCCTAAGGACTAAGTATTTCACTTTCGTTAGTACTTTCATATCCTTAGGTAATGTCACGATGTTTTAGGTCTACAGATGCGGATCCAAACTTGCCCTTCTCGATTTAGGATTAAAAAACTAATCAAAATCTACCTCAAAAGAATCTGTAAATTATGTCATGTCTTTAATATAGGCTTTGTTACTATCTCAATTCCTATTGCGATAAATGCTTGACAACTCTATATTATTTGCATCCAGACCAAATAATACATATAAGGTATCTGTTAAGTGGCGAAATGCAAATTTAAAATGTCACTCTTATTTATTTTAGTGTCTCTAACTCGTTCACAAAAACCTTAATAGCAGCACTCTAATTAATTTAATAGATGAGGTTAATATCTTCTCCGTCTCACCTTTTTATCTGACGTCTACCTTTAAGATAACCTTCTTACCTCGTCGCTGTGATTGTTCTTATGAATCTATTCATCTATACTCGAGATGATTAGACAGCTACATAACTTTGTGGTATGAAGTTCGTTATATGCTAATCTCCCATCATTCGTCCTTGACCATGTCAATGTGGACTCTATCGCTTCCGTCTTTATTATCTTCATTTTTCCCTTATGATTATTCAGTAATTTATGTTCGGATGAGCACAAATTAAAAGGGGATAGAACAATCTTCAAGAACTCACATTGGTGATTCCTTATGCACCAAAAACCCACATCACAAATCATATCACCAGTAAAACCCTTAGAAATATAAACATCAAATTATGCGCTCAATTATCCGCAAGTAATCATCGCTAGGGCAATCACTAATAAAGAAGTCATCGAATACAACCTCTATTGTGATAAAAAAGGCCGAAAGCAACAGTGCGTCGATTATCTCTTCTCACTAATTCGCATACATCCCTAAAGTAGTTCTTAAATTCCATGTGCTTTCTCTCCCTCACTCTTGCCCAATCTGTTTTTTCTGGAATTCCTTTCACAATAGGAGTACATGAAAATCTATTTTAATACATTGTTGGAGATAGTGCTATAAAACATTTTCTTTTCAATGTATAAAAAGGACCTCTAACTTGTTAGATCAACAGTATATAATCTAATATTTAGGTTGTATCGACACTCTCTGATTGATATCAAGGAGTACAGAACTATTTCTTTATGTTTTACGTTTATTCGAGTCGAAATAAATTCTTATACTCCACTTTTGTGGCCTTTAGGCACACTACGGATTTAACATAAATCTCATTTGATGATATCTGCCTAAAAACCTTACATTTTTCTCAATTAACAATATGTCCTTATCTAGTTCTACTACACCTAATAGATAGTTCTTTCATATTTGATTATGGTCCTTCAAATGCTTTCTTGGAAGATCCTCAAATTACACAATATAGATGATTGATTGCTACTTGCTATCTGAAATGATTTTGTCGTTAGTATAAACTAGGCATTTTAAATGCTCATTAGTTTCAAAAGCCATAATTTTTACAACAACACTCAATTTTTTATACTTTGTGAAAATTCTTATATGTTGTATCTCAGGTCTTCAGTATTATTTAACATGTTTGTTTGCCAAACATTTGTGTAAACTTGTTCTGAATATATACTTGTTTCCAATCCTCAAGGTATTTGCATGATTATCTTGCTAAAAATATTGATGTCTCCATATAAAAGGATCGGACTTGCTGGCAAAATTAAAGCCACCAAAACTGAAACCCTCACAACAAAATTGGAGAGAAAAAAATTTTGGAAATCGGAGGTAATTGCAGTAGGCGACCCCTTAATTTTAAGGGACCGGCCTCGGTAACACGGGATAAAAACCGTATTTTTTTTCTTTTATTTTTTTTCCTTTTTACCAAATACCCTCTAGACTTAGCTACTGTTTCCCTAAATTCACAAACATTTCTTGGATTTGATCCTTTGAATGTCCATTCTTCCTAAATTAAACCTTTCCTCCACTATAAATACATCCTCATTCATCTTCATCACAATCATCCTCACCAATGACATCTCCTAACAAACCCACATCCAAACCATCAAGGGTAGCCAAAATGAGTGTGAAACCCATTTGGAGGAAGAAACCAAGCATTTGCAACTCCTCAAATGTGCTCAATACAACTTCACCCATACCAAAACCACTAACTCCTCATCATGAACCATCTCAAGAAAACAATCACCCCAATCAAACATTACCAAATCCTTGCATTAAGGACACTTTCACATCACCACAAGTTGTCTCACACCCTCCATTCCCCATCTCACCCTTCAATTCACATGCTACTCACACTCAAGCTCCATCTCAAAATGACAACCAAACTCCTTACATTAAGGACACTCCCACATCACAACAAGGTATCTCACGTCCTCCACTTCCCATATCACCCATCAACTCACATGAAACTCACACTCAAGTTCCACCTCAATGTGACAACCAAACTCAACACACATCACCTCTATCTCCAAGTAGAGAAAGCCTTGTTGATGACATTAATCAACTTCAAGACCTATCAAACCTTCTAGCCATGCATCTCTCCCAACAACAACAAAACAACAATTCCTCATTACCTTACTCTCCAAACTTACCACACACCCTCAACATCAACCAAGTTGAAACCCATGTTGGGTATTGCCCTTGTTGCATCTTCACCCAAAAACAATTTCTTGCTTTAAGTGAGGATATCAATTGGATTGAATTCCTCCTCACTCGACCTCATCCACCACCTAGGGTTCAAAGAGATTACCCTTCCACAACCGCCTCCGCTCCAAACTCTCCATCAACAAACAACTAATCTCATAATATGCCTACAAATAATCGTCAAACCCTTTTGTGTCGCAAGCAAGTCAAAAATCCTTCTATGGCTATTTAGGATTTTCTTGATGTATTAATATGCTCCTAAAGCATATTTGTTTTTTTATGTATGCTTGTGTGTGGTTTACACACATTGCCTTAAATGAATGAAGTATCTCTTGCTTTGATGCTTGCTTGCTCTTGTCATATTTTTCCTTCCTTCTTGCTACATGTTAGAAATAGTTGTGTTGTTCTAACTCGTTTTTGTAGCCAAGAAACCATAGCTCGATTCCTTGGTGCCCTCGAACAAGGGGGAGCACACATCAAGGGGGAGCATTTATTCCGTCGATTTTACTAGCAATCCTCGACGATGCCTTTTTGATTCTACAAAAAGGGGGAGAAATGACATGAAACTCACTAAATACTTGTTTAAAAATAATTTTACATTTAATGAGTTTAAATTTTGTAATCATCAAAAAGGGGGAGATTGTTGATAAAATATAATGCCTAAAAACATTATTAATATCTTTCACATCTTTACGTTTTGATAATCACAAAATATAAAAACGTTCAACGTAAAATTAAACGTAAACAAGTAATTAGGAGTAAATTCTCATTTCAACATTTACATCACTTAAAGGTATGAATAAATAAATGCTTAATGCATTTTATGATCAAAGGAAATCTTTATTCAACCTCAAACTTTTATAAAATGTTGTAAACATTTTTATAAACATCACAAAATATTTTCTACATTTAAAAGAAATGTTTTATTCAAAATAAACATTTTGAATTTCAAATTTTCGAACCTAAAACGGCTAGAAAAAGTCCAGTAAACACCTCCCCTAAATAGGACAAAAAGAGGAGCGTCTAAAAATGGGCGACCCCCTTAAATACATGGGCGGCCCCCTTAATTATAAGGGGGCCGACACCCTATTTAAAGGGACCAGCCATAGACCCCGCTCCTCCAGCTTGTCCTATAAATATTGGACTATTCCCCAACATTTTTCTCACCTTTTGCACTCATTCTTTCTGTTCTAAAACAGCCCACACATCTCTCTACATCCTTTGATCATTTAATCATAAAGCTTTGTTTCCAAGTAATCCAAACTCAATTCCTCAATTGCAAGAGAAGAATACTTACATCATTAATTGAAGAAGTATTACAATCCAAATATACATTGCAATCTTATTGCATTCACACCATATCTTGTAAATCATTTGTAAATCTTGTAAAGTTGTGTAGTTATTAGGTTTTGGTGATTGTTGTAAGTATAGTTAGATCTTGGTGATCCTTTCTAGTAGTGTTAGTTAGTTGTGACATAAGTAGTGTGGTGAGGACAAGTAGTGAAGGTGTGAAGTTGTGAAGTTATGAAGGTGTGAAGAAGTTGTGTAGTTGTGTTCAAGGTGTGAAGCTAAGTTGTGTAGTGAAGTTGTGAAGTAGTCGTGAAGTTGTGAAGTCGTGAACAAATTGTGAAGTTGTGTTGTGATAGATTGGGTCTAGCTAAGATTAGAACTCGACATCTAGCTTAGTGTCGGAAATAGATATAAGCAACGTTTTGTACGGTTTTCTCCGCCATAAAGGAGCTTGTTGACATAGTGAAGAAAACTCTCTAGTTAGGTGCTAGGGGAGTGGAGTAGGCCGAAGAGGAGCTTCGTAACCGAACCACTATAAATCCTTGTGTTGTGGTTTGATCTTTCCAACTCTTATCTTTTATTTGCTTCTACTTATTTACATTGTTCATATTGTGCAAGTTTTGAATTCACAAAAAGTCGAATCTAAGTTTTTATAAACAAACATAAATATTAAATCAAAAAGCGGTAAACTATTCAACCCCCCTTCTAGTTTTCCACACTTTCGACCTATAGACTCAAAAATGATTAACCAAAACAATAAACAAGAACAAGTTCCAATTTAACCAAATATGATGTTTTCATCATAATCCAAACAAACACTAATAAAATCCAAACATCCATTTATCACAAGTTTTCATATGAACCAAACAAGTATAACACATCATTCACAAGATCAAACACACAAAGGAAATCACATAATCAACATAAGCATGAAACAGAAACATGGTTGAAATTAAAGGAGATAATACCAAAACATCATAGCCACATTATCAAGTTCTAGAATTCTAACCAAATTATCACAACGATTCTACCCAAAAGAAACAACCATAATACTCATCCTCCTTGGCCTCGATGGTTTATGAAGGTTCTAGAAAAATGAGTAAATAAGAGTATATGATCAGACCTATGATGAGTTGGAATATTAAAATTCGCATTAAAATGACATTGGGGAGTCAGATTCATTCAGTCGGGCGGCTAGATGGCCAGGCTGAACGGCCAGATGGACCTTAGAAGAGTCAAAGTATTGATGATATGCTTTATAATAAGCATCTTTTCTAAAACAATCCGGGATGTAATCTTCAGGACTCTTGTTTAATTTAAAGATCACAGCAATAGAATGAGGACATGGCAAACCTGCAAGTTGCCACATTCTGCATGTGCAGGTTCTCTTATGCTCATCCACTTTGAATGCTTTACTTCCATTCCTAACCTCAAAGAGGTTTCCTCCAGCAGGAATAACATGCAAAAACTTCAATTTTCATAAATTAAATAGAAAAGTACTAAGAAAATTAAATCAATTAATTTTATGTTTGTAATACCGTGGTTATCCTTGTTTAGCTCAACCTTTTTTGATATTGGGACCAATTGTCTAAGTTTATTTTTTAAAGATTTGTCTCATGGTTATTCAACACTCTTTCCATCACAATCACCCTCATTGATTCCAACATGGTAATCAAAGGCTTATTCCTTACAAGTAGCAACACTGAATTAAAGCACTCACTAAACCCATTCTAAATTGCTTCATAGATGCTACCTATCCTAAAGAAAGCTCTTGACCATGTTTTAGGATCCTTTTTTATTAGATATTCATGTGCACCAGGATTGGCTTTCTTAATTTTTTTTCCATAATTTTATTCATAAACAATTGTGGGTATAGACTTTGATGTGCATAAAACATTTCCCTGAACTTGTACTTCACTATATGCTTTCTGAACTTCATAGAGATGTGCCTTGTGGCACACTTTCTGTGCTTAGCCAATGGCTTCACATCCTTCATAGCCTCAATTCAATAACCCCTTGATACACAATTAAAAAAACACTTGTTATCAATAAGGCAACCATTTTAATGAAAATATTAAATAAAGAAGGGCAAACAATGTATTAACATACCTTATGTTGATCTGAAATGAGTGTCAAGCCATTCCCATTAGGCATGTCTATGTCTTGACCAAGTAATTCTAAAAACTATGACCAGTTATCCTTATTTTTCAAAATTCACATAACTTGCACCAAGCAATTGGATAAGTGATTGTTGCTATCCCAACCAACTGCAGTGAAGATTTCAAACATGGGTTTCTTTAGAAATCACCCATCTAATGGCAATCTGGCCTACATTCCTAATTGAAAACCCTTTTCAACCAATAGAAACAACATCAAGCATGTCAAAGTATGTCTTTATCATCTGGATTAAAGGTCATACGTTAGTTTACTGTAGAGCCATCATTTGAATCCGATATTTACCTTACCATATGACCTAATCATAGCATTATTGTTCTCAGTAGTTGTCTCACTTGACTCAATGCAAATTTTTTTTGATTTCTACATTGAGATGGGATCTGAGTAGCATTTATACCGCCTTTTCATAAATCCAAGTCAGCTATCTCTGGTAGTATTGTATTTCTGGATTTTAGCCTTATCTTATGTCCAAATTGTTTTTACCTGAATGTTACACTAAGTTGGGACATACTTAAAATTCTAACACATGTATGATCTCATTCAAAGGATAACCTGGATTGATGTTTCGAGTATACCATCTATCGTTACCTAACATCAGAATTGACTATTAGAAAACCCTCAATTCTACAGCACGTAGGATTATTTGAAGTGTTTCCTTTGTTCTCTTTTTCAATGTCTTTTAGCTTCTCATGGGTATCATTACTTTTTAAATTTGCAATAACTGCTCTTTTATTTTCTATTGAAACACAAGGAAAACCCATGGCAACAAGAGTAGTAGGTTGGCTATTTCTTCAATTAATCAGCATTCAAACTACTTTTCACCAACTGTAATCAAGATGTTAGATTTCCATTATTAAGTTATTAATTACTTGGTTTTCTTTCTTTTCCAATGTGTTTGCTGCTCATGAATGGAAACTTCTCATTGCTTTGATCATTTTCCAGTATTGTAAAAGGATCTCTCAAACCATCACCTTTATCTCTCAATTGATGCATCAATTTTTCCATTTACTCCTCATGCTCTTTCATAGTATCACTCTCACCAACATCATATACCCTATTAGGTCTAGAACATCCAGCCACCACTCGTGTGCTTGAATTTATGTAACTTTGATTAGGATTTTTTGGCCTTACTGTTTCTCTTTCTAAGTGCTATAAGCTCATCCTCACCCTCAGATAATTTATTAATTTATAGATTTGTCAAAGTACTCACTTTCAGAATCTGTATTACCCTTATACATTTCTTCCAATTCTACACTACCCTTAAACCTTTGTTCAATATCAATGTCACTATCAGAATCATCATCCTCACTAAAAGTAGGGTTTACATTCTCCCTAATAACAATAACACTATTCCTACTCCTAGGAGACTTTCTACCAACTTTCCTTTTATCTACCATTATCCCTTTACCTTTGTCAGCTAACCCTTTACCCTTGTTAACTACACTAGTCACATTTATGTCATCATCACAAGCTTTACTAGCCATAGTTGCTTCCTCCTCAGCCCAACTAACTAACTCTTCCACACTCATATTACCAGCATCTTTTGTAAAAGTTTTCCCTATACACTTAACTTCAACCCATACCCATAAAAACACAAATTCTCAACATAAAAGTGGGCTAAGTCCTCAGGGCCATGTGTTATGTACACATCTATCTTTGCCCATTTGAATGAGCATTTAGTCATACATAATACTAAATCCATTTCACTTCTCTATTATTTTAAACCTACATTAAGTTCACACTGAGGTAGTTTAAAGAACATTTTATACAGGATAATAGACTGTGTATCTTCTGCAGTTGCTAAGTCTAGTTCATTATCCTTATCAATACACTAGTGATAAACAAGACCATTTTCATACCTTAGTGGCATGAAGTTGAATGTACCATCGTAGTGCACATCAAATATCATAAATGGAGAACCAGAATGTGCCATACTACATTATAAATAAATTAAAGAAATTATAGTATATTTAGTATATCTAAAAAAACCCTAATTGATATTCTATAAAAACAATAATTAAAGGACAAATAAAAGTCGGGGACTTGTATTACCTTTAAGATGATGTGTTTTGCACCAACCAATTTTGGTTCAATGCAGAGCTACAGAATACAATTGTCTAGAACAAATTTTAGGTTTATGTAAAGGGATTTGTCTGTGTGTCGGGTGTTGGGGAAAGTAGGGGACCAGTGGGGGGGGGTGGCGGGGGGGGGAGTGGATTAATTGTGTGTGGAAATCCTCATTGTGGCCATTCGGTGTGGTAAATATGATGTGGCAAAAATATGACTGGGCGATGGTATAGCTGGTTTTCTCAAGCAGGTGACCGATTGTGTTAAGTTATTCGGCTACACACAATAGTAGAATTCAAAAGTTAAATGATGTTATAGGAAAAAAAATGTTGTATTTCACAACTTTATTGGACGTGGTAAGTTATACTATTTTTTTATGCAATTTGCCCAAGAAAAAAAAGAAAGCTTTTGCTATGCATCTCATTGAAGATGCCCTTATATTAGAAAAAACTAGATACCAATTCTAACTTCCAGGTTTTGGTAAATTTATTTATTCTTGTCCCATATTGTATACTTTTATCAAAAATCCAATTTATTTATTCTTGTCCCATATTGTATGCTTTTATCAAAAATCCAATTTATTTTAGGGCTGAATAGATCGCGGATCGGATCGAACGTATTTTAGTCCGGTTCTCAGTCAATCATTTTCCTCATATTCGGTCTTCGATCCTGCCCGGTTCTTAAAGCAAAAACCGAATTATGCTTTGTTGACTGGACCGAATCAACGACCGTACATAACATTTCGGTCTGGTCGTTGCTACGGTGTTTTGGATCAAATCGATTTCCGATCCGATCCGATTTTCAAGCCATGATCTGCCTTAGTATTTCTTAAGTCAATATGGATTTGTGTTACATGTTCATGTTTTATTATAAAAATACCCCTATTTTAAATTAAATAAACAGAAAAATTATTATATAAATTGAAAATATTGCTTCTATTTTGTTATTTTATTTTGTATGTATTTTACAAATAATTATGGAGCCAAAGATTGGATATATGAAGATTTTTGAAGATTAAGAAGAGATTATTTGAACATTAGTGGTAGACTTAAACCCAAGAGCTTAAAGCCCAAAATTAATTAAGCAAGTGAAGAGAATTTCAGTTCAAAATACCTATTTCCAAAGCCCAAATTTAGCCGAAACATTTAGGCGTTCATCGGTTCGATAATCAAGTTGTTCGGTTTATTCGTTCGTTTAGTTCGGTTAATTTTCTTTTTGGTAAAACCAAACCAAACCGAATTCAAATCGGATTTAATTGAACCCAAAACCGAATTTGTGAACACCCGTAAAACGTTTGCTTTTTCAACGATGGCTGTTTACATATCAAACCCAATCAAAAAGGGAAATTTAATTAATATGCATGCAATGACATTGAAAATAAGATATGAATTACTATGAAGTAGACGATATATTGACACAACTGCATTAATTTGTATACACTAGTGGAGTTATGTTGAAATCAACTGCAATCCAACTTTTCTTGGTCTGCGCCCTCTTAAACGTCCAGGTGCTGGCCAATCGTTCTCATTTGGTGTGTGGTTCGAAACTGAACCAGCTTGTTTGCTAATCTCTCGGATGGAGAACTTCAAGCATGTAACAATACAATGTTTTATACACACTATATAAAAATTAACCATATATATAAAGTGTTACTTTTGTCCCAATGATTGTGCGATTAACAAATCCATATACCTTTGTTGCTTAACGACGGCCAGGACTAATGGTCTTTTTTTTAAGAAGCTGACGGTTCTGGTCTAGGGAGTTTGGGCTAGGTGGCGGTGGCACATTAGAGACCTAATAAGAGGCATAGTAAATTATGTTATAAGTACATATGGTTCTTAATATCCTAATAAGGATATGATGTTACTTAAAAGACTACTGTTGCGAAATTTGTGAATTACAAACTATCCATGTAAACCATCAACGTCGATGAAAATTAATACTACTAAACATGAACGATTATAACCAAAAAAAAAACTTACTTGCAATTGCAGTGCACTTTCAAGTACTTTCACCACCTTAGTCATTAATGGACGTTGTTCTTGTTCTCTCATCAAACACTGATAAGCAATTGTTGTAAACGCCTTCAAAGAATGAGGATTTATTTCATGCTTAATATTACCAAAAATGATTTCATCCATGGTATTTTGTTTGTAGCATTTACGGACCAATTCGGTCAAAGGTTGGCGCTCATCCCGGCTGTTGCCAATACTCAACCTCCCACACAACAGTTCAAACAACACTACCCCGAAGGAGTAGACATCTGACTCTTTAGTTAGTAAACCTGTCTCGACGTATAGTGGATCACAATACCCGATTGTCCCTACAGCATTGGAGACAAGAAAAGTGTATTTTTGGTTTGCTGGTCCAAACTTGGATAGACCCAAGTCTGCTATCCTTGCATTCCAGTCATCATCTAATAAGATATTGGAACTTTTAATATCGCGATGCAAGACTCTTTGTTGGGTCCGACCAGGATTATGAAGGTAAGCAAGCCCTCGAGCCGCCCCAATGCATATCTCAAGTCGTTGTACCCAGGTCAAGTCTTTGTCATTAAGATACAAGTCGAGGCTTCTTTTTGATGCATACTCGTATACAAGGATCTTCTCGCCACAATCATCACAAAAACCTAAGAGAGAGACAATGTTGTCATGCCTGAACAGAGAAAGCAGAATGATCTCTTTCCAAAACTCAAGATCCCCTTGGCCAAATGCACGATTCAGACGCTTTAGAGCAACAACTGACCGGCCCTTCGAATGGACGAGTTCTGCCTTGTAAACTTTCCCAAATCCTCCTTTTCCGATGCAATGGGCATCATCAAACTTGTTTGTTGCAGATTTTATAGCTTCTAATTCTATTTTGAGGTGTCGGAACTGTCATTTGACAAATATCATTTTAATTATCGATCAAAGATGGAAAACAAAAACCATTACTTCCAAAAACACTAAAGTTGAAGAGCTTGGCAACAGATTGCAATGTATTTGAATATATATACTTCATAGAATCTCTTAATCAAATCTAAATAAGATATCCTATTAACCTAGAGTTGACCAAAAAGATGTCTTAGGTAGAGTGTTGATTAATTTAAGAACAAACGTGTTACCCAAGTGTTTCTTGTTTCTTTAAAGACTTGGTCATAAAATGTCATATTAGTACATTTGAAAATTTAGTTTTGCATATTAGTGTGGCTTTTTTACTACCTTGCTAGTTCTATTTTAGTAAATCAACGCATATACTTTTGCCACAAATAACTGTAAAATAAACAATCATGGATAACATATATATACCCGGAAAAATGTATAACCAAACCAACTAACCAAATTTAAGGATTAGGAGTACTAGACACGGCGAGGCTTGAACCCAAGACCTCTCGCATGTGGTAACAACCTCCCCAAGGTTACCCTTGGTGGCTATCGAGTCTTGCATACTTCCCAATTGGATGTCACTGTGAGCTCGAATCACTAACAACTAACTTGCCGTTCTAAAAAAAAAAGATAGTGCATACCGTACTCCGGAAACTTCAATCCCCAGCTATACCTTACCTTCGGGTTCATCCATATCCTTTAACATCAATTGCAATAAATACACTTGTTAGCAACGGACTTATTCAGTACACATTGTTATGACAGAACCATGAAAGAGAAAGAAAAAGGTATTCCAGGCATGTTTTCAGGTGGCAATTGAAGTTCCAAAGCTTTCTCAAGTCTTGTGACAACCTCACCTATATCTGGGCGCCGGGATCGTTCTTCATTCAAGCAATCGTATGCTGTTTCCGCAAAAATGCTGAATGATTGTGGATCCATTTGTTTCCATAGATCTCGATCAATTATATCATATAGTGTTTTCTCTCTATAATGAGAGATGGCAAGCGGAGCCAGATACTCTTTTTCTTTTTTGAGCAAAAGCGGAGCCAAATACTTATTATATTGTTTATCACTTACTGATTTCCTGCAACACAGTACTTCAAACCATACTATCCCAAAGGAGTACATATTCGACTTGTGGTTTGGGTTACAAAAGGACCTAAAAGAAGAAAGAGGGTGGAATTAATTCACAAGTTGATACAAAGTGAGTGAGTGTATGTATTATGTAATATGTATGTACAGACGACTTCCACCGTCCATCTTAGTTTCTTTAATCCTTTTATATTTTTTCATAAGATCCTGTTCCCACAATTCAACACGTCATCTCATACATATCCATAACATCACTTCAACTCCTAAAAGCCTAAGTGAAGCTAAAATAGAACAGATTTAACTTTTTACTGAAGAGGCAATCTCACGATTCGTGTAAACCTTTTCTTAAAGTGTTTTAACAAGGGCATACAGCCAGACATTCATCATACATCTTTCTATACTTGTGTCCCAACTCCCATCTAAACAATTCTTAATACTCTTTATATTTTAGCAGGGGTTGTTGATGAGAAAAAAAAGTCAAAGGAAACACAGGAACATGTGAAAGTTTTCATAACAATTCATAGTACTCTTTATATTTTATTGGTTTGGTCATTAATAATTGTGTGTCTTGTTGTATTTTATTAGCCAACTTGCAATAAAATATAAGCAATTTGTTGCTTATTAGTTATGTGATTAGATGCTAATCTTTTCTTATTGTCATTGTGTGCAGTGACTTCATTCCTAATTCTATTGTCCTTGACAAATTCTACTTTTCTAAGTCAGCTAAAACAGTGATAACTTTGATCAATTGATATATGTAAATTCACTAGTGGTGGTACAACCGACAGACGAGTTGAATAGCAGGACTAAAACTTGTAGATTTGACTGAGGATAAGTGTTTGTTTAACCTTTTTTTAATAAAAAAAATAAATATTTACATAAACTGTTCATGAGATCCACTTCTACACGCATCTACTGTTCTTTTACTTCGAAAATTTACAGATACCATCCATGTAGTTGACGCTTTTTAACAAGTCATATGACCAAATATTCGTTGAATAAACTAAATAAAGACTAGTTACACAATTTTATAAACCAAGTCCATTTTAAAAAGTTCGAGATTTTTAACAAAATTTAGCACTACCCTGCAAAAATCCACGAGTGTCCGTGAACCCTCAGGGTGCACCCGCACCCTGATTCTGTCTGAATTAACAATTTAGCAAAAAAAAAAAAAAAATTCATAAAATTGAAATAACTCCAACATACATACCTGTTGGCATATAAACAACCGCTGACAAACAACAATTCACCATCTTTGTCGCAGACGTAAAACCCACCATTGTTCAGGCAGAAAACTAACTACCATCAACAATGTTTCCGGTATTGTTCAAGAAGATTTTAAAGATTGGAAGGTCAAGACTCGAGGAACGGATAACATGTCCTAACCACCTGTAACACTTGCAGTAGGACTATATAAATTCAGATAAATGACCAACCACTATTCACTATTTAGATAAATGACCAACCACATTTCAAGCCTACGTGTATCCGGGTATATAAACCACTGTACAAAATAAAAGAACAAGAGATATCAATTAATAAAGATTGTTACAACTAATAGCTCCTCCGCCACCTTATATAACACATTACAATGACTTTGATGCATCATGGTATGGTGGAAACCGGGCCTTTTTGTTCTTGCCCTTCAGTCATACAAAGGATTTAGTCATAAATTTACATACAGCTTGATTATATCTATGTTTTGGCATGAAGATGACGCATCAACCACCCATGAACTTGCTCCCCAAGCTTCACATTCATCGTCTCCCCACACGCTTTAAGCACACATACCATAATCCAACTAACCGGAAAACTCCCACAACTATATATTATATACCGAAACTTATCATTTACAAACAGCCTAATCACTTGTTCATACTCGCCATTATCAGCATAACCCGCGATCATAATTGCCCACGAATTAAAATCCCTTTTAGACATTTCATCAAACACTTTACGCACATTATCCAAACTCCCACACGAGACATACATAATTAAAACCCTATTAACCAAACTCAAAGACAGACGCTTTTTACGGTTTTTTGTCATATGGGTATGTACTAAAACTGATTCAATAGAATACTGAAACTGGGCGCATTCTTTTATAAGTGAAATGTAGACGGCATCGGGTACGGGAAAACGGAGCGTGTCGAGTAGGCGTAAGATATCGGATGGGGTGGTGGTTGTGATGGGTTTTGGTTTGTGGGTTTTGATGGGTTTTAAGGGTTTATGGTGGGGTTTGTGAAGGGGTAAGTTAATGGTGGTGATTTTGGTGGGAAGGTGGTTGTTGGGTTTAGGGTTTAAGGAAGTTGAAATGAGGTTCAAAGTAGTTAACTTTGTTGGTTTTGTTTGGAGAATCATTGTGTGTTGGGTTGTTTGTGAGGACAAGGGTCGGGTTTTAAAGATTTTGTTTGGGTGGCAGTGTCTTTAATGTATTCTTCACTCCTTCAATTATAGTATGTGCATCAACCACATAAAAGCCGAATCTCCCACTAAAACAAAGTCAACTAAATCCACAAAACAATTGTTATCAGCAATAAGTCACATGCGCCTAAGTAACATGACCAACTTGTATCACTACTCAAATAAACATTTCATCAAACACTTGCTATACAACACAAATCTCAAGGCAATCTCAAACTGCATTACAAAATTACCATCTTCTTGATTACTCCTAATGTTGAGTAAACTATTAACACTATCAAAAACGGTCTGCATAATCAATGACATTTGATGCTCCCTTCTATAACAAATAGGTTTCAGGGGTGCTACTAGCTAGTTTATCCGCTTTTGCCCAACAAAAACCGAATCTCCACCAGAAAAAGACCATTATCTTAAAGGCGTTTTTAAGTACA
Organism: Tanacetum coccineum; assembly: GCA_026074375.1. Taxonomy (NCBI): domain Eukaryota; kingdom Viridiplantae; phylum Streptophyta; class Magnoliopsida; order Asterales; family Asteraceae; genus Tanacetum; species Tanacetum coccineum. Next base: position 22,651 of record BQNB010055343.1, read on the forward strand.
CAGAATAATTCTAACCAGCAACAAGTCTCAAGAGTCTCGCTAACATGACTAATTTACAGCACTTATGAAACAAACATTACATCAAACAGTAGTTGGTGTGCAACTCAATTCAATTACAGGACTTGCAACTTTCCTCTCTGGATGTAGACGGGTCGGATTTCATTAACTTTCCTCTCTGGATGAAGACGGGTCGGATTTCATTCAACAACCTATAAATGATTCCGGTGTCCAAATCCATTGACGTATCGGTGACGAAATGCATCTGATATACACAAACGGTCTAAGCTTCCTGGAAGCATGATCCATCATGTAACATTATACAAGGCACAAAGAAATGTCACTGACTCAAAGATGCTAATTAAAAGTGCAAGTCGATTTTGGTACCACCTGATTTTTTGATTGGTGATTACCACTCGAGCATTCAATTACGCCAAAAGAGCTTATGATTGCCAATTATATCTGAATAAAATCAAGTTCGCCCGTCATACAAAGCCTCATGTTTGGTACAATATATTTCCAATAATACTGTACTTGTCACAAAAACATACATTGATGAAGTAAATTTATGCAGATCCCATTTAGTTGTTACATCTATATAAACGAACAGGTTCATTTCATCATTAATACAAATCCCCCGCTGTACACATGCGACAGATAACATAAACCTTCCACACTTACATAATTAGTTCATAACTATCCAGGTCTCACATTGACTAACTTTAAGACATTTTTTGATACAAAAGACTATTTGAAGAGGCATGTTTCATTAGTACACAAGCTTCTAAACTCTTATTGAAAGAACATGAATCTGCAGCCTTCCAGACTTCCTCATCTTATCACTTTCAGTCCTTAAAGAATCTAGAAGTAATGGCAGTCCATCAACCTTGACTTCAAGCCTACAAGTTTAAAAAATCACACAGTAAGTCACTGTAAACTCGTAACCAGTTTTAGTATGATAAAGTATGCTATATTTTATCACAAATACAATAGAAGCCTTTTGCTGATACTTAAAAAAAAATCGAAAAGTACTGGAATATATTCTTACACTGGCCGGAACTCGAGACCACATACAATGAGGCCAGACATATTTCCTTCACGACATGTAAATTTCATATCAATAGAAAGAGATCCATCCTTGAATTCATGAGCTGAGTTAAATTTCCACACTTGAATCTCCATCCATCCATCTTCCCTTTGTTTTGGAACCCGAGTGATACCATTTATGTTCAATGGACTTGGGGTTATAAAATAAACAAATTCAGCCTCACTCTTTTCTTTGTGAAGTAAATCTCGTACTTCTACTGGACAATGCAGCCCCTGGCATTTTTCTGATAGCTTGAATACAAGATAACACACGTATTCTGTGTCTCGTGACAACATTTGACTTTTGATTGTGCAATTGATATGAAATACTTGTTGTGGTAAAAGCTCAATCACCTCTTGAAATCTGCATGTTGGATAGATTAAGGACGAAGTAATATATATACAGGAAACTAAATCCAAGAACTTTTATCAACCATTTAGTCCTGAATCTTTAATTGTTAACCATAAAACAAAAAGCATTGAGCTAGAAATCTGTTTTTTTAGTGACATCTACATATTTGGATGTACAATCAAAAAAAAGTTTTGCGGTTAAAGGTAGGGCCGGCTGGCAATCCGTGTGGGGTTCGGGTTCGTGGGTTAGGATACCTCATCCCCAACCCGTGTTGGATTATGGTAGTTAGATGCGCACACATACGACTAGAAGTGTGTGAGCCTATTGGGGGCACACACGTTAAACATTTAGAGTACGTTTAAATACTTCACGAAATGCTTTCTATGTAAACCATTTGGACAAAATATCGACTAGACAAGAACCTTGTTGTGTCCTATTGTAGCCGGCCACAATGTGGCCGACACTTAAGAAGCTTCTAGGTGGATGTCTAGGTTCAATGACCAAAGGGATAAAGGGAAGGGATCTAGTGATAACTTTGTAAAGTGCTGTGATAAGTTTGAAACCTCAAGAATTCCTGTCTTATCACCTTTTAGTTAGTTAGGTTTGAGGGGTTATATAAACCCACCCCAAACCCCCAACCCCAAAAGACAACCCAAACCAAACCAAATAACCCCAAACCAACCCACCAAACCCCACTACCCAACCACCCCCAAACCCCCACCCCTCCACCCCCTTCAAACCCCCCCCCTCCTACCCACACATCTCTCCACCCACCCCCCCCCCACCCACCCCACAAACCATGAAATCCCCGCTTCCTCCCCCATCCCCCCCCCCCTCATTCATGGTCCCAACAGATGTAAGCACACACACACATAAGCTGCATCCATTCCCATATTTCTCCTAATAGCCGAATACCCAAATACACTAATTAGGGTTGTTATTTTTGGTTGCTGCCTAATTCGGTGAACCCCATTAAGGGTTTTTCGAATTGAGATTTGATCCAAGGCTCCTCTAGCTGGTTCATTGCTTCGGTTTACTTGTTCCCAAGGCGTGGAATTGATATATATCGACCTAGGTTTCATGATCTTGTTTTCGGTTCCTTCTCTCTAACAACCAAATCGGTAAACCCTAGGAATACACCTTCCTGATTTTCGTCCTATATTCAAAGAGGTTTTGGGGACTTTACTCAGAGGTGATTGTATACACGTGTTGTATTGGAAACTTGTAAGTAGGACTAGCATCCGGCGTCGTGTTAGACGAGTTCTGTGAGCACTCGTAGAGGTGACCTTTAGTCATTGTGGTTTCATTATATTTCTATTGACTACAAGTTAGTTTTCATGTATCTGTTTTGTTTATTTATTATGTGCGTTATCATAATGCTCCTAACTTGATCTATATCCGCTGCGTACTCGTAGTGACAATTGGTTAACGAGTTATAAAATCCCATTATCGTAAGAGAACCTCAAAGTAAAATCATTTCCCATCGTAGGTCCATAAGGACACGGGCGTCCCACAAATCGCATGTGGCTTATTACTCTATGCTGATGAACATTAGTTAGGGGATCTCGTGAACCCCTAACTATAAAGCTGCCATTGTTAGACCAGAGTCTAATATAATGGCTGAATGCTATGAATTTTGAAATGCAATCTATTAAAGACAACAAAGTTTTGTGCCTTATGTTGATCTTCCTCGTTGGTAGCAAGTGGCTCTTCAAGAAGAAGACTAGCATGGATGGAGCTGTACACACCTATATAGCTCGTATAGTGGAGAAGGGCTATACTCAAACCCCAAGGATTGATTATGAGTAAACCTTATCTCCTGTTGCAGACATTAGAGCTATTAGGATTCCTATAGCCATAGTCGCATTTATTATTATGAATTTGGCAAATGGATTGTCACAACTGCCTTTCTCAATGGATATCCTTCTAAAGAGGTACATGGAGAAAAACAGAAGGTTTTGTCAATCCAAAATAATCCAAAGCGTTATGCCAAAGCTTGAAGCGTTCTATGTTATGCTTAAGCAAGCATCAAGGCCAATGGATAAAAGATTTAGATGATAAATTAAGAAATATGGTTTTCACTAAAACCTGATGAGCCATTGTATATCTAAAAGCTAAGTGGGAGTAATGTCACTTCCTAATCTTGTTATGTCGACGACATATTGATCATGGGAATCAACATTCCAACGTTACAAGATGTAAAATCGAAGGTGTTTTGCTATGAAAGATTTAGGTGAAGCTGCATATATTCTTGGAATCAAGATCTACAGAGATAGATCACGACGGCTAATTGGCTTATGTCCAAGTGCTTATATCGAAAAAATCTTAAAGCGTTATCACATGGAGAATTCCCAAACGTAAAGGATCCCATCAAGAGATAAGCTTAGATTGAGTAAATCACAAGGTGCTTCAACACCTGCTGAATTGAAGCGCATGCAGAATGTTCCATATGCCTTGGCTGTGAGATCTATTATGTATGATGTGAGATGTAATCGCCCTGATGTTGCGTTCGCTTAGAACATAACAAGCCGATTTCAACAGAATCCAAGTGATCTTCACTGGACTACTGTTAAGAACATTATGTAGTATCTCAGGAATACTAAAGACATGTTTCTAGTTTACGGAGATGATCTAAAATGAGAGCTCAGGGTTTCTTGCTACACTGAAGCTGGATATCTGACGATGCTGATGACCTCAAGTCTCATACTGGATAAGTGTTCGTTTTAAATGAAGGTGCCTGTTGATTGGAAAGAGTGCCAAGCAAAGCATTTACGCTACTTCATCTTAGAAGCGAGTAATATTGCTGCCTATGATGCTTCTAAGGAAGCCATTTGGGTTAGGAAATTCATTTCTGGGCTTGGAGTTGTTCCCATAATTGAAGAACCCATTAATATGTATTGTGATAATACTAGAGCAATCACTATAGCTAATGAATCTTGGAATCACTAAAGGTGCTAACATCTCTGTGCCAAAGTATCACTACCCTTCGTGAAGTAATGAATTTGGTGACGTATAAGTTAAGAAAAAGTTCACACAGATGACAACTTACGAACCGTTTTAAAAAGCTTGGCATTTCTAAAGCATTCAGAACTACTCAAAATATTTGAATGCTTTCATATAGTATATCATGCAAGTCTGTGATGATTAGTATGTTGGATATTAGATTGTAAGACAGTTTTAATTTCTGATGAATAAAGATACAGTTAATTGTTATCATTCATGATAACAATTGTTTATCCAATATTTAGCATATTTAATCCTTCAATGATTTATCATTCTAAATATGTCCTTTCGGTTAACAGTATGGGATAATGTTACATTAGGAAAATGTGATGTTGGTTATCTTCTTGAATAAATGGATGTTTCTCACCAAACTCATATGTTTACTCCAAGGATTGTATTGGACACCCTAACCTTCGAGTATTTAACTTATGGATCTGATGTCATAAGTTAAAATTTCAAAAAATGGTTAGTTAAGTTTTCCCCCCATCCTTAGACTTTGAATACAAACAAGTTCTGGTAGTGTGATACACTTTTTTAATTCTAAGTCAAACGTTGTCCTGAAAATGGTATTTATAAAGACTATTATTAGAAGTGAAGCAGCATTCACAAACACTTGTATGTCAACAAAGAATTTGTCCTCCACTGATTGTGCAGAATGATACCTTGCGCCTCTCCAAGAATTAATCAGATAATTGTTTGGCCAAACCCACAGGGTAATGCAAGATGAATCTTGATTACATTTGGTATATCTGTATTAATTTCTATAACGAGAATCTAAATAGTTAAACTATATCGAATGAGTCAGGATCCATATCCATGGTTTAACGGTATTTGAACAAAGGGATGATTATAGCAAGAATAAAATAACCATGCACTGAGAATGTTTATGAAACTTGATCTCAGACACTTCGATTTTAAAAACAATGTTGTGTGTTTGCTTAGACTTCCACGTCTTAGTATATAAGGGCAGCTCTGCTACTCCAACTCTCAAGTGGGACTATTGGATTATGGTAGTTTGGATGCCGCACCGACATACGACTAAAAGTTGTGAGCCTATTGGTGAGGAACACACGTTAAACATTAGAGTAAGTTTAAATACTTCACGAAATCTTTTCATGGTAAACCGTTTTGGACAAAAATCGACTAGACAAACCTTTGGAAGTGTCCCATTGTGGCTGGTCCACTTAAGAAGGTTCTAGGAGGAATTGTCTAGGTTCAATTGGACCAAAGGGATAAGAAGGGATGCTTGGTAGAGCTTGAAAGTTAGTGTATATGGTTTAACTCAAGAAGTTCATTCTTATCCACCTTTAGGTTTGAGGATTAGATAAACCCCTCCCCCCTCCACCCGCCCCTTTATTCCCCCCCCCTCATTCAGTGGTCCCAACTGATGTAAGCACACACACACAAAAGCTGCATCCATTCCCTTATTTCTCCTAATAGCCGAATACCCAAATACACTAATTAGGGTTGTTATTTTTGGTTGCTGCCTAATTCGGTGAACCCCATTAAGGGTTTTTCGAATTGAGATTTGATCCAAGGCTCCTCTAGCTGGTTCATTGCTTCGGTTTACTTGTTCCCAAGGCGTGGGAATTGATAGATTCGACCTAGGTTTCTTGTTCTTGATTTTCGGTTCCTTCTGCTCTACAACCAAATCGGTAAAACCCTAGGATACACCTTCCTGATTTTCGGTCCTATATTCAAGAGAGGTTTTGGGGACTTTATTCAGAGGTGATTGGTATACACTTGTTGTATTGGATACATGTGAAGTAGGACTAGCATCCGGGCGTGCTTGTTAGACGTGTTTCTGTGAGCACTCGTAGAGGTGACCATTTAGTCATTTTGGTTTCATTATATTTGCTATTGACTACAAGGGTTAGTTTTCTTGTATCTTTTTTGTTTATTTATTATGTGCGTTAATCATATGCTCCTTACTTGATCTATATCCGCTGCGTACTCGTAGTGTTAATTGGTTAACTGATTATAAAATCCCATTCGTAGATGAACCTCAAAGTAAAATCATTCCCATTCGTAGGTCCATAAGGACACGGCGTCCCACAAATCGCATGTGCTTATACATCGATGCTGAGGAACATGAGTTAGGGGATCTCGGTGAACCCGCTAACTATAAAGCTGCATTGTTAGACCCTGAGTCTAATAAATGGCTGAATGCTATGAATTTGGAAATGCAATCTATGAAAGACAACAAAGTTTGGGACTTAGTTGATCTTCCTCGTTGGTAGCAAGTGGCTCTTCAAGAAGAAGACTAGCATGGATGGAGCTGTACACACCTATATAGCTCGTATAGTGGAGAAGGGCTATACTCAAACCCCAAGGATTGATTATGAGTAAACCTTATCTCCTGTTGCAGACATTAGAGCTATTAGGATTCCTATAGCCATAGTCGCATTTTATGATTATGAGATTTGGCAAATGGATGTCAAAACTGCCTTTCTCAATGGATATCTCTCTAAAGAGGTTTACATGGAGAAACCTGAAGGTTTTGTCAATCCAAAATATCCAAAGCGTGTATGCAAGCTGAAGCGTTCCATTTATGGGCTTAAGCAACCATCAAGGCAATGGAATAAAAGATTTGATGATGAAATTAAAAAATTTGATTTTACTCAAAATCGTGATGAGCCATGTGTATATCTAAAAGCTAGTAAGAGTAATGTCACTTTCCTTTGTATGTCGATGACATATTGATCATGGGAAACAACATTCCGATGTTACAAGATGTAAAATCCTACCTTGAAAGATGTTTTGTTATGAAAGATTTAAGTGAAGCTGCATATATTCTTGGAATCAAGATCTATAGAGATAGATCACGACGGTTAGTTGGCTTATGCCAAAGTGCTTATATAGAAAAAATCTTAAAGCGATATCACATGGAGAATTCCAAACGTGGAAGTATCCCCATGCAAGAAAAGCTTAGATTGAGTAAATCACAAGGTACTTCCACACCTGCAGAGTTAAAGCGCATGCAAAATATTCCATATGCCTCGACTGTAGGTTCTATTATGTATGTTGTGAGATGTACTCACCCTGATGTTGCGTTCGCTCAGAACATAACAAGCCGATTCCATCAGAATCCAGGTGATCTTCACTAGACTACTGTTAAGAACATTCTGAAGTTACTAAGGACATGTTTCTAGTTTACGGAGGTGATCTAAAACGAGAGCTCAGGGTTTCTTGATACACTGATGCTGGATATCTAACGGATGCTGATGACCTCAAGTCTTAGACTGGATATGTGTTCGTTTTGAATGGAGGTGTTGTTGATTAGAAGAGTGCCAAACAAAGCATTTTTGCTACTTCATCTGCAGAAGCTGAGTATATTGCTGCCTATGATGCTTCTAAGGAAGCTGTTTGGGTCAGGAAATTCATTTCTGGGCTTGGTGTGGTACCCACAATTGAAAAACCCATAAACATGTATTGTGATAATACTGGAGCAATTTCTGGGCTTGGTGTGGTACCCACAATTTCACTAAAGGTGCTAGACATTTCCGAGCCAAAGTTCACTACCTTCGTGAAGTTATTGAATTTGGTGACATAAAGTTAGAAAAAGTTCACACATATGACAACTTAGCTGATCCTTTTACTAAAGCTTTAGCTTTTCCAAAGCATTCAGAACATAGTAGAAATATAGGAATGCTTCCAGCTAGTAGTCTCATGTAAATCTGTGTTTATTAGTTATTTGGATAATTGAGATTGTAAGACATTTTTATTTTTTGATGAATAAAGATACGAGGTATTTGTTATCATTCATATGACAATTGTTTATCCTATATTTGTATATTTAATCCTTGAATGATTTATCATTCTAAATATGTCCATTGTCGGTTAACAGTATGGGAGTATTTTGAGTGTTGGCTATATTCGTTGAATATGTGGATGGTTCCTGCCAAACTCATATGTTACTCACAAGGGATGCGTATTGGACACCTCAACCTTCGAAAATTACTTTATGGATCCGATGTCATAAGTAAAATTTCAAAAATGGTTAGTTAAGTCATCCTTAGACTTGAGAATACAAAGTTCTGGTAGTGTGATACACTTTTTTAATTCTAAGTCAAACGTTGTCCTGAAAATGGTATTTATAAAGACTATTATTAGAAGTGAAGCAGCATTCACAAACACTTGTATGTCAACAAAGAATTTGTCCTCCACTGATTGTGCAGAATGATACCTTGCGCCTCTCCAAGAATTAATCAGATAATTGTTTGGCCAAACCCACAGGGTAATGCAAGATGAATCTTGATTACATTTGGTATATCTGTATTAATTTCTATAACGAGAATCTAAATAGTTAAACTATATCGAATGAGTCAGGATCCATATCCATGGTTTAACGGTATTTGAACAAAGGGATGATTATAGCAAGAATAAAATAACCATGCACTGAGAATGTTTATGAAACTTGATCTCAGACACTTCGATTTTAAAAACAATGTTGTGTGTTTGCTTAGACTTCCACGTCTTAGTATATAAGGGCAGCTCTGCTACTCCAACTCTCAAGTGGGACTATTGGATTATGGTAGTTTGGATGCCGCACCGACATACGACTAAAAGTTGTGAGCCTATTGGTGAGGAACACACGTTAAACATTAGAGTAAGTTTAAATACTTCACGAAATCTTTTCATGGTAAACCGTTTTGGACAAAAATCGACTAGACAAACCTTTGGAAGTGTCCCATTGTGGCTGGTCCACTTAAGAAGGTTCTAGGAGGAATTGTCTAGGTTCAATTGGACCAAAGGGATAAGAAGGGATGCTTGGTAGAGTTTGAAAGTGTTGTGATAAGGTTTGAACTCAAGAAGTTCATTCTTATCACCTTTAGGGTTTGAGGATTATATAAACCCCTCCCCCCCCCCCCCCCTTTATTCAGTGGTCCCAACTGATCTAAGCACACACACATAAAAGCTGCATCCATTCCCTTATTTCTCCTAATAGCCAAATACCCAAATACACTAATTAGGGTTGTTATTTTCGGTTGCTGCCTAATTCGGTGAACCCCATAAAGGGTTTTTTGAATTGAGATTTGATCCAATGCTCCTCTAGCTGGTTCATTGCTTCGGTTTACTTGTTCCCAAGGCCTGGGAACTAATAGATTCGACCTAGGGTTCTTGTTCTTGATTTTCGGTTGCTTCTGCTCTATTTCGGTTACAACCCAAATCGGTAAAACCCTAGGATACACCTTCTTGATTTTCTGTCCTATATTCATGAGAGGTTTTGCGTACTTTATTCAGAGGTGATTGGTATACACTTGTTGTATTGGATACACGTAAAGTAGGACTAGCATCCGGGCGTGCTTGTTAGACGTGTTTGTGTGAGCAAAGTAGAGGTGACCATTTAGTCACTTTGGTTTCATTATATTTGCTGTTGACTACAAGGGTTATTTTTCTTGTATCTCTTTTGTTTATTTATTATGTGCATTAATCATATGCTCCTTACTTTATCCATATTCGCTGCGTACTCGTAGTGTTAATTGGTTAACTGATTATAAAATCCCAACAACCCGAACATGACATGTTTAAATAATTGTGTCAGACTTGTAACTTCTTTAAAAATATATTTTCTGAAGACAATTCATTTAATCCACTTATCAAACTAGGTTGGCGGATTAGCGAGTTACACGGGTTAAATAGGTTAAATGTGTTGCAAGTCGAACCGGTTATCCCACCCATTCCAAACATGGCCCGAAAATTGTTTACACCCAACCCTAACGAACCCGTTTATTTCCGTATCGGTCTCGGGTTGTGTTTCGTGTAGTTTCTGGAATTGCCGCCCCTAGTTAAAGGAAACTGTAACAAAATTAGCTACAATATATGAAGCGAACCTGGACTGGGATGATGGTTTTGAAGTAAAAAGATCCACATTAGAGAATTTGTATAAAGCTGCCTTCGCCGAAAGCACAAGAAGTTTCTTTTGGTCGACTTCGCCCAACCAGAACAACTCGTCGTAGTTTCTGCATATCTTGAATATTTCTTCAAAGTTAGTTGGAAGTTGCTGCACCTGATCCACATTATAGTTTGATTTCAAGACTTGTTGGACTTCCTTCAATTTTCCGATTTCTTCACGTTTCACCTGTGTGAAAACCATGTTAGATATGCAACATAGAACATGGGTTAAGTTTAATTTTTGGCATGCATCCGACCTCTTTGTATAATATAAACAAAAGAGTATATAATGGAACCAGGGGATATAATTTCAAACTTACTTTGTCAATTGCTCGAAATTCAATGCCTTCAACATAAACCGCACTTTCTCCACAATAGTGTGATGAAAAGCTCTCAAGTAGAAACTCAAAAACAACATCTTCGTTCTGATTCAAGAATTGGCACAACTCAATCATCATCCACTCCTTGTCTCTCCATGTTGCGAAATATGCATGTAGATTTTCGAGTCCGTTTGTATACTTTAGGTTAACATACATCGGTTTACTTGAGACTTGTCTGGAATCACTATATATATGTTTGATGACTTATATAGACTCCATAAACAAATTTGGAGATAAAAGTTGTGCGGGTTGTCTTTATTTCGATGTTCAATTTGGAAATATCAAACATCTCCACTACTGTCTCAAACCTGCATATATTACATATATTTAAGCTATAAAAAATAGAGTAGCAAGATGCTAGCAAAATCAGTCATTATTAGAACAAAGGGCCCAAAATAGGGGTATAGCTAGCTGTATCACCTGTTGAAAAGAAAAACCGAGCTAGGAAACTTCAAACAGCAACTGATATCAAACATATTACTCATATACCAATATTGCGGACAATTTTATATCTGTCGAGAAAAACATTGAACCTAGTTAGTATCTACCTTCCTTCAGGTTTGTTCCATGGGTTTAAATTGACAAGAAAGGTAACATAAAGCACCAAATTTATCAATATGAGGCATTTATATTATAACTCTCTCGCTTCCGTTCTTGAAAATAAAATAATTTTTTTTATCAAAATTTAAGAATTTGTCAAATCATTAACTTCCAGACCTTTTGAAAGAAAAATAAAGAACCACAATGCAGTTATAAATTCTTAGGGAGATGTAACTACAGTAATTATTTACGCCTTATAACTTATGGGGATAATCAATTTAGAGAGGTAAAGAAGAATAACCTTGATTCTAGAAGAGATTTCCACTCATGTGGGGACAGTGTTTAGGTAAGAAAACATCGCTGGGGGCCTCGATACCAATTTATTTCTTTCTCCATTACCATCGAATAACAGAACCTGTTACATAAAATGAAATATAAATCACACTCCAATTTTATTATGTTTAAATGCATGTTTGTATGTGCTTTCAATTCATCCTTATTATTACCTCTTTGTCCTGTTCAAGGGAGGGATTCCTTTTTTGAGAATGTAGTTGTAAAGTTCCTCTTTCTTTTGGAACATAGATGTCTGGGCACTTTTGACCATCTGGAATATTTCTCTGTAGTCTCTAGCCAAATATTTGGGCTCCCATATCTCATAATCCTCCTGTATATTAATAAATTCACGTTTTATACAATTACTTTTTAACACATTTGTTGTAAACTTGTTTCCCATATTTCTTGTTTTTCTATTTGACGACGTAATTTAAATAATCGAGTTTAGACATGTGTATGAAACAAATGGTTACCGAATTGAAATAATTAAAAAACTTACTTGGAATTCCAATGCTTTCTTAAGTTGTTTTATCACTTCACTTGCTGTTGGCCGTCTTTCTCTCCTGTGATCTAGGCATTGATAGGCAATCCTTGAAAATATAGCGAACGCCTGTGGTACAATTTGTTCTTTTATACCCTCAAACACTAACTCGTCAAGTTTTCCTACTTGATAGAGACTTTTAGCCAAAAAGGGTAAGTAAAGATAATCATCATCTAGTTCGACAGACGATATTTTCCCACACATTATATCAAATAAAACCGCACCGAGTGAGAAGATATCAGAATCTGCGGTTAACAAGCCTGTTTTCGATTGTAATGGGTCACGATAGCCGATTGTGCCTGTAACATTGTCGATGACATAGTCTACATTCTGATTTTTAAGACATACCAAGGAAAGCCCAAAAGCAGTAATTTTTGGTTCCATTCATACAAAAACAGCAGAACTATCGTTCTGCTGTTGATGTCCCTATGTATCACCATTTCTGGACTTGAAACAGTTCCATGAAGGAACTCCAACCCGATTGTAATATCCATGCATATTTTAAGCCGCATAACCCACGTAAGACTATCATCGCTCAAGTACTTATCAAGACTTCCTCTTGATGACATATGTTAAACAATTATTATTTTTCTTCCTCTTCATCACAGTAGCCTACAAGACCAATGACATTTTCATGTTTATACTCCATAAGGATTTCGAGTTCCGTCGCAAATTGAGCTTCTCCTTCCGCAATCTTCTTATCCAACCTCTTTGCAGCAATATTTTTAAGTACATGAGCGTGAGTAACTTCTCCTCTGTAAATATTCCCTAAGTCTCCATGTCCAATGATATTGTCTGGACTGAAGTCTTGTGTGGCTAACTTTACATCTTCAAGTGACAGTTTAACGTTGTCCTTATGGTTCTCCTGTGAATCTTGGGTCAGTAAGTTGATTTGATAAGTAAAAAATAAACTGAAACTGCATGACATCTAAAATTTTTATTGTGACTTACTTGACAATTTAGCGCTCTTTTGAGTTCTTTGATCACAATTTCTATCGAAGGACGTTCCGCTTGAGTTTCTGCTACACACCGTAATGCGATTTTTAAAAATATGTCCAAAGATTCTTTATTGGGTCCTTTTCTTAGAGAAAAGACATGTTCATCGGTCTCCTCCTTTATCTTGTGATCAACAATTTTCATTATTGTTCCCTTTCGAAAATGATCTCTTGCAATGGGTGCAATTCCCCTATCATTCACCTTGGTGTATACAGAATCATAGGCCAACCTCCCAGCGAAGATCTCAAGCAACACTACTCCAAATGAGTATATGTCTGATTTCTTATTTAATTTACCATACTTCTGATATTCTGGATCCAAATACATATATGTACCTGCAATCATATCAGTATAGATAGTGCTAGCCGCTTGATCTGCTGGGTGGAATTTGGAGAGCCCAAAATCCGCAATCTTTGCCTTCCAATTATCTCCCAGAAGAATATTGTCGCTCTTGATGTCTCGGTGTATCATCTTTTGTTTGCCATGATCTGTGTTGTTGTGAATGTAATTCAAACCATGTGCAGTATCAAGACATATATTTAGACGTTGCACCCAAGTAAGATTAGTTCATTTTATCACTGCTTCCCAAATAGTTTTCAAGACTTCCTTTCGAAGCATGCTCATAAACCAGGATCATTGCACCATTTCCTTCATAACAATAACCAAGAAGAGATATTATATTATCATGCTTACAACTAGATAGAGTTTCAATTTCTGCAATGAACCCTTGTTCTCCTTCTTGATTGTTAATGCGCTTTATTGCTACTGTGCTTCTTTTTCTGGGTAAATCGCATTTACTGACATATTCTATCGACGAGGAAATACTGCTATCAAAATGTTCAAGATCTGCTTTGTACACTTTACCGAATCCGCCTGACCCGATGCAATGTGCTTCGTCAAAATCATTGGTAGCCTGGTTTATATCATTGAGTGGAATCTTCAAGTGTTCAAAGTTCTTCCCCTGCAACATTATGGAGTTATGCAGCACCACATTAATGCTAGTAAGGATTGGTGACTAGTGAGAGACAAAATTTATTGACATTTATAAAATACTAGCTAAAAGAAATCAAATTGACGAAAATATAGAATTTATAGTAACTAGCCGGAAAACATGAACATGTATTGTTGGTCACGGGTATTTAAATTCTAATGAAACATGGGTTATCTCGAAAAGTTTTTATGGGTGATATATCATATTTATAATGATAGAAGGCTTCCAAACTTCTACTATATATTATTTTGGTCCAATGGGTTTTGCTAACCACACCCTATGGGATGTGTTTAAGCTTACCTTAATTAAAAAAATCAACCATGAATTAATTTCAAACATTCCTTATTTAACAACACATTCTATAATATAATCATTAAATATGTATAAATACGAAGGTAATGAGTTCAATAAATGTAATTTTTACAAAATAATAAGCCTTAAACGATTGTTGTTAGCAAAAAAGTGGTGATTTGCACACTCTTTAAATTGATTGACACACTCAAATTATGATTGTTTAGACATTTATATCTCTACACCACTTGGTAGAGTGTGTTAATATCAAGGGTACAATAATAATGACACACATATTTTTGAGTGTGCCAATCAATTTAAGGAGTGTGCAAATCATCTCTCTTAGCAAAACCCTTGGTCAATAATTTTAAATATGTTGGTTAATAAACAACATAACACAATCTTACTTAACCTCATTTTGGCTAAGTGCGTGTTCAACAACGTCATCAACATTAATTGGAGCATTCATCTTCTTCTACAATTATTTTTTTTCTATCTTCTCGGATGGTGAAAATAGTTATGTTATATATAGTAAATATGTGCACTATATATGAAATTTAATTAAATGTCGTTGAGCGCTTAGAAATGAAATCGTGTGACACTTGAGTGAACTTTTTCTGTTTTAAAGTAAAATAATATTTCAAATTGAAAACCAAAAACATTAATTAAATGTGACTGAACATATCATTAAACATATGACCATCAATGATGGATCCTTGCTAATCATATGAATATAAGCCAACCTTATTATGATGAAAAAAAAAAAATTCATATTAAAAACCACTAATTTAAACATAAACGTCAAAGGGATATTTTTTGTCAAACCATGTTACGTAATTATTATGTTTTCAAAAAAAATGCTTTTGTCTCTTTATATATAATAAAAATGTATATAGTTTTTCATATTTTGCAACAATACATGTCACATTTATTGTATTTAATATGATATTTGTTTCGACCTTTTTAAATGCTAAATTATGGCTTCTTGTAAAATCACATGGAATAAGTAATAGTGAAAAATAATTCCAAGTAAATGTAAAATTAAAGTTGATGGATTACACTTTATTTAGAAGAGGGTTCTCATTTGGAGAGTAATATTCGAAAATAATTTACCATGTATTCTTAATTATCGATTTGTTCTCATTTAGTAGGCGGTGGTGGTATTCAGAAAGCATGTATTGGGTGTGTTGACGCTTTTTTGCAAGGTGCAGCTCAGTATTAATATTAAGAACTAACTAAAAAGAATCATAAATGATAATTAGTAATTATCATTTACTAAAGAGGAACAATTATAGCTCATTCGTTCACGTGTTCATGATATTCTTCTTCTTCAGATGTGTGATCATTGGGTGTGGTCTTTGGTTTCTTCGGGTGTGTTCTCGGTTAAATCGGTTCGAAACTACATTGATGACATCCTCTTTCCTAAAGATCCCATTCAGACTCGGGTTAAGTTGTGCCTATAAAGGTGAATATTATGGCTTGGAGAGTTTGCTTGGATAGTCTTCTGTCTCGCTTTAATCTCTCGTCT
Source organism: Tanacetum coccineum (assembly GCA_026074375.1). NCBI lineage: Eukaryota > Viridiplantae > Streptophyta > Magnoliopsida > Asterales > Asteraceae > Tanacetum > Tanacetum coccineum. Next base: position 38,584 of record BQNB010055343.1, read on the forward strand.
AGAGGTTTGGAGATTCCTTCTCTTTCATGCCCGTTATGTAATGTGTCGATAGAATCTATTTCACATTTCTTCTTCTCTTGTTCCTTGGCTTGCCAGTTGTGGAATAAAGTGTTTGATATAGATGCTTCATATTTTTTTTCGTATAATGAATGGCTAACTTGGCTCAAAAACATCCGGATGCCTAAAGGTTTAATAGACATTTTTGAAATGTTTGTTACGTGATGTGGATAGTCTTATGGCACTTTAGAAACCAAAGCTTGTTTGGTAACGCTCTTCCTAGACGCGACACTCTCTTTGATGATATTGTTCGTTTGTCTCATATGTGGTGCTCGAGTCGTTGTAATTTTAGTTTAGATTGGATGACTTGGATGAAAAATCCTTCTTATTTTAAATTATAAGCTTTGCTAGCTGCTTAATAAAATGTGTCGTTCATAAAAAAATTCGGCATAGTTTGTTATTGGGTATTTGGGTACCACTTTCGGTAGAGATTGTTGGAAAATTTTAGTGAAAAATATGTTTTCACTAATTTTGGACATAGATAATTATTAGTAAATATAATTATTAAGT
>BQNB010055344.1:0-38178 GCA_026074375.1 Tanacetum coccineum
TGTCTTCCCATACTCTTACCCTGCAAATCACTCAACACCCTGGATAAATCATTTTAACCACTCTACTATTCCCCCTCCCCCATACTTATAATTGCCATGTTGGCAATCCCTCACCATTTCCAAGTGATTTCGATGGCTATGATTGACTCAAAAGAAGCACAAAAGAAATTGAAGGCTGGGATTTGTTTTAGAATCACCTCACATAACAAGCACACTTGGGTTTTTGTCTCTACAAAGAAACACAAAAGAAAGAAGAGAAGGAAGACCCAAGGATAAAGTTTTTAGTATAAATAGGGCCATTGTAACCCAAGATATGAGTTCTTAGTGTTCTTTAGTCATTTTTTTAATCTAGTTCTTAGTTTAATTTTTAGCTTACTTTTATGCAAATTTTACTCTTCCAAGTCTTGTAACTTTAATTTTCGTCTTAATGCAAATTTGGAATTTTTAAGTAAATTCTTGAATCTTTGTATTTCCTTTGTTAAAAGCTTTACTTAATATATTTTAAGTCTTATAAAATCATATAAGTCATTTGTCTTAACTCAAATACTAAGAATTTAAGTAAAGTCCTAAAAAATTCCACACTCAAATATACCACAGCTTATGGATGATAAGCCAGTTCTGGATGGGCTTATGGACTCTCACTAGCTTGTACTAGAGCTTGTAGACTCTTTGTTTAACCCTGTTTTGAGCAAGGGAGTTGTAAGTCTCTCTTTTTCTTCTTTTTCTTATTTACTGTAGAACTGCTTATTAGTGCTTATTTGTTACTATTATTTGCTTATTTATGCTTTATTACGATGTTTAGTGCTTATCTTGCTTAGTTGTTAGTTTGAAAGTGACTTGTGCACATTTCTTAGTTAGTACTGTTAGTTATGAGTTAATACTGTTAGATTGATTCAGCTTATTTAAGTGCTTATTCTTGATTGAAATCTGCTTATAAGTGTCTTATTTTGCTATTTGATAATCTGTTTTTAACAATTTAGGACCAAATCAGCTTAAAATAAAAAGAAAAATGATTTTTGAAAACTTTAAGGGGTGTTTAGAACAAGCAGTACTAACTCCAAGTTAGTACTGCTAGTTCTCTTTTGGGATTTTAAAGCTAGCAGTACTAACTCAAAGCTAGCAGTACTAACTCCAAGTTAGTACTGGTAGTTAAAACTGTTAGTACTGTTAGTTCATTTTAGCTTATCAGCTTATTATTTCTGCTTATTTAAGATTTGCTTAGCTTTTTAGAGTGGATTAAACCATTTTCGTTTACTGTCTTTAGTAGAGCTTATTCAAGCTTATTCTCCTTTTCAAAGTAATTTTAAGAGTTTATCAGTTTGTAGCTTTTTAGCTTATTTGCCATTCTAGTTTATTCTAGTTGCTTATTCTTATGCCTGAGTGCTTAATAGGGGTGGTTAAATATCTGTTTTAGCTTATTTGCTTATTTCTTGTTTCATTGTGTTTTGTTAAAGCTAGCAGTACTAACTCTAAGCTAACAGTACTAACTTAAAGCTAGCAGTACTAACTCCAAGTTAGTACTGATAGTTAATACTGTTAGTACTGTGGTTAGTACTGCTGAGTTTCTCTTGTTTAACTTGGCTAAATTGCTTGCTGAATTTGCTTATTTAGGGGTAGTCTAGCTTATTTGGTTTTGTCTTAAGTTTATTTGAGCTTATTTGTGTCTTAGTTTAAAAGTTTTAAGTGTTTTTACCATTTCTAGCTTTTATGCTTGTTCTAGCTTGTTTTCCTTGCTTATCTTTGTGTGCATTTGCCTATTAGGTTTATTGCCCAATCATTTCCTTGTCATATTCAAACATCGATTATCAATTCGTCATTCGATTTTCCATTCAAGCCTCGTTGGGACATAACGACCCGAAAATATTCTATACTACTTCCGGTTTCATTGATTTTGTGGATTTTGATCCTTGTTATATATTTATATTTATTTATATGTAAAAAGGAGTAAGATCACGCGAGTCAAATTTTGGCGCCGCTGCCGGGGACGCTGAAAAACGATTATCGTCACTTTTGACAATTTGTGTTTGAATTTGTGAATATTTTCTTTTATATAAAAAAAAAGAAAAGCCAAAAAATAAAAGTACAAAAATATTTTTTAGTTTCTTTTATTAGTATAATTATCATGTAAAAAAAATAAAAATATAAAAACATTGTCTTAATCAAGAAATAAAATTCACAAATTGGTAAAAATACCAAAATATAATATTCTCAATTGAGGTATTATCATAATAACTTCCGGTGAACTTGTTGGTTCCCAACTCGAACAAAAGATTTAAAAACTTGCCATTTGTGTCTCTTACGACGTACGGCTCACCTTGAAAAGTTAAACAAACTAATCACCTAAGTCCATACTCATTTACTTCAGGTTGTTTGAATTCTCTGTAGACACTGAATAAGATAAACTCTAAGGGTGTTGGTCTTTTGATGTTCACATGGATGAGGTGACGGGGTCAACTTTGTATTCTCAAATCCCTTTTTGTCTTGTCAGTTATCTTAACTTGGATAAACAAATGATCTATAAGTCTTTTGATGGGGGAATTTTTCAAACTTTGCAATCTTAAACTCATAACCCCTCCTTTTCTTTCATTATACCTTTTCAGTCAGTTTTTAGTAATCCCATTAAGATATTTCTTTGTGACCTACACTTCTTTTAAGTAAAGCAATTTCCTCAGAGAAAAGGACTTCGGATTCTTTATATTTAATGTTTTGCCCTTCTAATTATAAACCTCTTTTGTATGTAGAAGCTTTTAAAACAGTATCATCTTAATTTAACAAGTAAATCATCATACTGTTTATTGTTGTGCTTCATAATTTTGCAAAACAAGATTTATAGAACAAGAATTTTTCATGCTTGATACCTCAGAATTTAGTGAATGCCATGAGAGCCATGTTTGTTGAATTTCATCTCTGCCAAGTCACTCCAATCAATCCCAGCACATCTATAGCACACATTGCCTTTTCAGAAGCCATCATTCTAATCCTTACTGCCTTTGATGAGCTTCCTTGATTCCAATTTCTGTTGTCTTTACTTCTTGGTGCTCTACATTCTCTAGAAAAATGTCCCATTTTATGACAGTTGAAACATTCTACCTTTGATTTATCATATCCAGCAGTACTGCTTCCATCAATGATGATCTTCCTTCAGTTCTTTGATAGAAACTTTCTTTTACCCTCATGTAGTAGTGCCATATTCCACTTTTAGAACCATCTCTTCTAAATCATTCCTCATGAAGTTGCTCATGATCTTCATGAACAAGTGATGAGACCATTGTTGGTTGAGTGGACAGAAAGGCATATACACTGTTGGCATCACTAAACTAGCCATGTACTAGTTTCAGTGTGTACTAGCAGTATTAACCTTAGTGGTGCCCAGCTCGTACTAACTCCAGTGTTAACATTTATTAATAGTATTGAGTACTGCTTGGACTGGAAGTGGTTTTAGAAATGCCAAGTTATTATCATCATTGTTATCACAGTAGACTTTCTTAACCTTTTGTTAACAATTTTAAAATAGTTGTTCAAATCATCCAAACCCCTAGTTTCAACAGTCGGGGTTTGTTCATCAGACTACCACTATGAGTATCCCACTCAGAGGTATGATCTCACAATAATTTAACATTTAGATCTTCTGGAGGAGTAAACACACCCTCTGAATTTGCCAATCTTACTAACAAGGCTTTTGAAGCTGTTAAATATAGAATCAATGTGATTCTGTGCTTGAAGCCATGAAGCTTTTAATACTATTGTGTCTGTAGGGCTTTGAGTCCTTCTTTGTTGCTTCATTCCTCCAAATCCTAGCTTTAATGGTAGATAACATTAGATTGAGCATAATCATACTGGTTGTGAAGGTAAGTTGATGCTCATTAGGTAAAGTGCCGGATTATGAGCAAAAAAGACTTTGAGCCTTTACATCATTCTTTTTGCAAATCTTTTCTTCAGCAGTAGAGGGCACAGTCATCTTCAATGCTGTTGATGGACCTCGATTATGGTGCTGTAACAGGATATAGGCACCCAAGAATTTCATTCTTCTATTACCCTCCATAATGCATAAATATTGGATCTGAAAGTACTGCTTGACGTCCTGATTTCCCCATCTCATTACTCTCCTGTTTGAGGCATAGGGAAGCTTTGCCAACGCATTGTTCTGAGAATTTTCCAACCTACCATTTCCCTAGATCAAGTTTCTCAAAGCACAGGCTCTATACCACTTGTTGACTCCAACGACTTGATCGATTCTTTACGTAGTAAAGAGTTTGTTACCTTGGAAGAATCCAAAATAACAAAGATTAAGACTTTGTATGTATACCAAAGTGTATGCGGAATCTACACTTTGATACTCTAGAGCGTGTCTTTTAATTGGAACAGGTAATTAATAACAAAACAAACATTGAACTTTGAACAAACTGCTTCAATATTATTCAAATAATTCGAGTTCTCTTGTAGTACTGGGGTTTCAAAAACTTGAAGCTATTAAAATTTTTCATCTATTAGTATTTTCTATCTCTTGAAAAGTATATATCTATTCTAAACATAGAATCTCCTTTTATAAAACACAAGGAGTCCTTTACTAGAACTACCTATCTTTTAGGATCAGTTACAATTCAAATATAAATATCTCGTAATAATCTCTATGCATCCTTATATTCAGTTAAGAGCTTTGACATCAGCAGTACTAACTCTTTCTACTAGCAGTTATTAATTAACACTGGGCTAAGTACTAAGTTTGTAACTGGCCTTGTACTAACTCTATTAGTACTGTTGCAGTATTATAGTCTTGTGAAGTATTTATTCCTAACACAAAAAATCGTTCACTGTGATTATTAGGCACTTGAAACGGTTGATTTTGAACCCTTGTTTTTGTATAATTAGATGCATGATTAACTTGACCTTGAAAACCTTGCTTTGAAAAATTGTTCCCCTATTGAAATTATTCCCTTGCCTTTGATTGTTTAATTCCTATTCTTGATTTTGCACCGGTGCAAACCTGGTGGTGCATTTGATTACTAACTCGATTTGGGTGGACTTGTTGATTATAAGTTCCCGTGGTTGCACAATAGTTTTGGTTATTATCAGTAGCGGGACATTATACCATGCATGTCGCTCCACCACAAGTAACAACCAATTTTCCCTCCAACCGCCTTAACGTGAGGGAGGGACAACAACTTTTTAGAAACATCTCGACTAAGGTCGAAACAAAGTTGATCCGCAAGTTTGTCAATTCGTTCATTCGTTTTGCTAAACATTTTCCCTGAATTAAACCTAGAATGCATTTGTTTTATTTCCTCAAATAACGCACTTTTGATTGTTTTCAATTATATTCAAAAGCTCCCTAGTTAGTCTTAATTAAACAAATTTACCACCCGATGCGGCATTTACAGGAGTCGTGTTCGTTCTCCGGTTAAACATTATAAAAGGTTATCAACTTGAGTTAACTCGAAAATCCGTAGTGAGCGGCTCGGGTAAAACAATAGCTTCTCCGTAACCCTCGGTGGGTGCACGGAGTAATTCCTCCATAGTTCGATCCGCCATCGCAACTATGGTTTGATCGGGAATTGGTTCTTCTAAATTAACAGGTTCAACAACAACCGGAGGGGTTTGTTGTTGTTGACGACGGTTACGGTTACGAGTTTGCGAGCGAGTGCGCATGCACTTAAAAAGAGAAAATCAAAAAGGAAAAATCTAAAATTAAAAGAAAAATTTTACACTAATTTTTTTTGGATTTTTAAATTTTTTATTCACAACAAATTTTAACGGTTACACGAAAGAGACTTAAACCAAATAATCAACTACTTCACGGTAGCTCTTAAAAATTGCTTTTTAAGGTGAGCCGTATTTCGTAGAGACACAAATGGCAAGTGTTAAATCTTTGGTTCGATTTGAGAACTATATTCCAAGGTCACCAGAATTGAAATGATAATACCTCGATTGAGAGTATTATTTGTTGGTGTTCTTTTACCAACTTTGTTTATTTTATTTTATTTTTTTAAAGGACAATTTTTTTATTTTTGATTTTTTTATGTTTTTTATATGATAGCTATACTAGAAAGAAAAGAAAAATATTTTTTACTTTTTATATTTTATGATTTTTTATTATTTTTTTTATTTTTGAATTTTTTTAACAAAAATGAAACTTTCGAGAACGAAAGGATCTTCAAATCTTATCAACAAACACAAAACGAGAGATTCGTTAACTCAAATCCCCGGCAGCGGCGCCAAAAATTGATTGTTGTTTTTATACACTAATAAAATATATAATATACGTATGTTTTCCGGAAAGTATGATTTCCCGGGTCGTTTTCTAACGATTTGAGAAATTGAAACCTCGCTTGATATTGGATATTGATTTGAATGGGTTCGAAGATTGATTTGGTTTTCTATAACTACTAATTAAAATCACAATTAAAGACAAGCAATTAAAAAACAATTAAACACTTAACAATTAACACAAATAAGCAAGTACACTAAATTTAACTCTTAAAAATTCAAACTAAATTTCTAAACCTAAATTAGGACAAAAGAAAATTTTAAGAAAAAGAAAAACATTTTTTTGATTTATTATGAATTTAAAACTAATTTAATCTAATTAAATCCTAAAAAATAGCAAATTAAGTCCTAAAAATTTAGAAAAATGATTTTTAAACTTAGAAAAATCTAAAATACTATAAAAACCTAGAAAACTATTTTTAGCTATTTTTAAAATTAAAATCCTATTTTTAAACTTAAAATTAAAATTTTTGAAATTAAAAATTAAAAGCTCAAAAATTAAAATTAAAATCTAATATAGGTAAAAATGATTTTTCTTAACGAAAAACTAATGCCTAAATTTTTTTATAAAACTAAAAATATTTTTTGTAATTTTCTGAAACTTTTTCTATTTTTTATGAATTTTCTAAAATTAAAACATTCGAAAAACTATTAAAAATAAACTAATTGATGGAAAATTACGAAAAATTCAGGAAAAATCTAAAATGTAACAAAGATTACTAGAAAATTAAAAGAAACAACTCAGCTTATCGAATAAGCTGAGAAAAGGGCTTATTAGGCTACGACTTATTAAAAATTAGAAAAAGGAAAACGTGTATAAAGATTAAAAAGAAAGGGAGGTTGACGGATGAGCTATTGTAGCATGATGGTTAACACGTTGGGTCTTTGAGTGAGAGGTCCTGAGTTCGAGGTCTGGCAACCCCACTTTTTGCTATTTTTTATTTTTCACTTTTTGCAAAAACTAAGAGTTGGAACTTAAAAAGGGCACAATTATAAGCACTTTTAATAATGAAGTATAATCTCAAAGTCAAAGGAATAATCTCAAAAGACTTATGAATTAAGTAGAGCCTTTGAGTTCACTTACACTATAAGTATACTAGGCAACAAGATTCATTTAAGCTCAAATGCAAACTGAAAACTGTTAAGGAAAGCGTAAAGAAGTGTTTAAGCTAAAAATGACAAGCATTTAGCATAAACTCTAAAAGTTTTATCATAAATTGAAGACAAAAACGTCAACTCATTAACCAACTTTAAAAGGCACAAATTCAATCCTTTTCATCGACATCAAGCTTTAAATTAGCAATTAAATTAGCAAGTGCAACACGCTCATCATCACATTCTACATCATTTTGGTCATCCTGAATATCATTATCATACATATCCGGTGAGTCAGGAGTGACATTACTATCACCCGTTTCCACTGCACATGTGTTACTAATGGATTCAGATTGGTCAAAATGTTGTATGTCATTGGCAAACACATTATCGTCAGTATCGTATTGTACCTGTTCCAATGGCTCAGCGTCTGTGCCTGAGTCTGCATTAGGAACCTCCTGAATCTTTGCCATGTAACTGTAATGTGCTTCCAACTCTTGTTCATCAATCTCTTCATCCGTGTCTGCTAGCCAGTCAGATTGCTCTGCTTGAAGTTGAACACCTTTCTCAGCTTGTTTACACAGCAACATCTTTTCCTTGTGATACGTGGAGTCTTTAACCCGTTTTGGCTTTCTGCATTCCTTAGCATAATGACCAAATTCCTTGCAGTTAAAACACTGTATCCCAGACTGTTGCACTACTGGACCACCTACAGTTTCCCTAGCCCCAACAACATTCACTGCCCTCTGATTCCCAAACTGTCCAGTCTGATTGTCATTCTTGTACCTTGGAGTAGTATCCACATTCTTGTTTCTGGTGTTTGAGGAAGTTCTGAGGTTGTTGTTGGTAGGTTTGTAGAGTTTCTTGAAGTACTTTGCAATGAGAGCCAAATTTTTCTGCATGTCTTTATCCTTCTGAGCTTGTTCAGGATCACTGTCTTCTTCAGAAGCTGACTCAGATGGTGGTGTGATTGGTTTGGCTATCTCTTTGCCTTTGTATCTTGTAGTTGCATGAGATCTGGTTGGAAGTGAAGCTTTTGATGTTGGTGCATATGATTTGTGAGGTTTTGATGTTTGGTAATAAGGGTCTTGAAGTGTTTGAGCAGTAGCAACAAGTGCTAATGGGTTAGCATTCTTGGCCATTCTTTCAGCACGGAGTTCATTAACTTCCTTTTGGTATTGTTTCAGAATGTCAAAGAGCTTATGGTATGAAACTTCATCCAACTTGTGTTGTTGCTTCACAATTGTGACAAATCTTGACCATTCTGGTTGAAGTTGTTGAAGAAATTGAACATTGACTTGCATCGTTGCAACTGTCAAATTGTTTCTGATCATTTCATTCATCATTTTGTAGAATCTTGTGTAGTAAGACTCAATTGTTTCTCCATCGTGAGAGGTGAATTGACCAAACTCCCAAAATAAGTTTGTCTTGACATCTTGAATATTGAGTGATTCACCTTGTTGTAGCCTTTCGATGGCTTCCCACATTTCTTGAGCTGTCTGACATGCATCAACAGTTGAGTATATTTCATCTCCAATTCCAGTCAATATCAAATGAATCGCTTCTTTTTCTGATTCAAAATGAGCTCTGTTCTCAGGAGTCATATTCATAACTGTCTCGACTGTTGTTTGTTCAGGAACTGCTGGAGAATCCTCTGTTGCAGGAACAGCTAGAGTTGTGACAATCGTTGGAGTGTAAGGACCTTTGAGAATGCACTTCCGTAAGGCATCACCATTTGGTCTTGTATCAATGTATCGTAAGAACCGTGATCGCCATTGTGCATATCGTCCTGTTGCAAGCATTGGTGGACGATCCCTTGATCCAGCTGCCATTATGTTGTTATGCATTTGACTGTCGGTTGTGGAAGTTACAATTGGAGTTGTCATGATGAATGATTGTTGAATTATGAAGTGAAAATGATTGAAGGATCTTAAGTGGATGTGTTGTGATTGAAGTTGTGATTAATTGAATGTAATTAATTTCCACGGGATTTTACAAGTCAAAGATTTAAACCGAGAAATTGAGTTCTTTCACGGGATTTTACAAAATCAAGATGAAACCGTGAAAAGTTAATTGTTGTTGTTAAAATTTGTTGATTATGTTTGTTGTTGTTGATTAATTGTCCTTGTAGTCCGAATTAAAGTCCGAAGTTTGTTTAATTAGTCCTTGAGGTTTGTTTGTCTAAAGAAGGTCAAGGTGTAGCAAGTCTCAACGAAGAACAATTGTCAAATCTCACCTAAGAATGTTTGACAAATCTCAAGAGGCAAATCTTAAGAGTAGGCAAATCTCAAGAGGCAAAACGCAAGATTTGTTGAGATTTGGGCAGCATAACGTTTAGATTTGCTATATAACCGGTCTTCAATGAGGCAAAACGCAGTGTCTTGAGGCAAAACGCAATGACCAAAACGTAGTGTCTTGAGGCAAAAAGCAATGACCAAAACGCAGTCTTTAATAAGCAAAACGCAATGCCCAAAACGCAATGACCAAAATGCAACATCTAATAAGACAAAACGCAATATTATTGTACCATACAAAACGACAAACCGCAGTAGTTTCTCTGACAAATCGCAAGAAGCAAAACGCAATCAAGAACACCCTTCGTATAGACAAAACGCAGCCAAGAAAAAATCTTCAAACTTTCTTGTAAGCCACGAAATGATGTTAAAACTACCAAGTAATGATGCAAGGGATAGTTCTAAGCATGTAAGTACAAATATTTAACACCTTTAACCACAAACAAAGATCAAACTTTGAATTTTCTTGCTATATTTTTCGAACCAAAAAAACAATAACCTAGCCACAAAATTCAATCACTATCCACCCGAGGCTCTGATACCAAGTGTCGGAACCCTATAATCACTTCACTTCAATGTCTTGATAGCACAAAATAAATAAGAAGAAGATTAGTGGAGTTTGGTGTTTGCTGCTTTTGAGAGAAAAAGAGAAGAAGTGGGTTGATTAGAAATGAAATCTTACAAGAAAAAAATAAACCAACCACCTCACCTTCCTTGGTGAGGTGTATTTATACTAAGTCTAAAAGGATTGCATGCCTTTAGTAATTCTACGGGCTGGGCTCGGGATTACTTGGGCTTTCGCCCACACGTGACCGATTAGATTACAAATAAGAGCCCGTTTACCCGTCTAGCCTATTACAATGTATATTAATTAAAATGACTGAAACTTAATATTCTAAATGAACGAACTTTCGTGTTCGACTCATTATTTGAGGCTAACACTATTTAAAGTACCCTATCTCCTCAAACATTTACCGAATGACCTCTGAATTATGATGGCCTGAACGGTGATACAATACCCCCTAATAATTCAATCAAAGATATACATTATACTTTATAAGTTTTGAAACATAACAATCAAACTAAGACTTGACATATTAACTCAGGTTGCGTGGCGAAGCCGTTACTTTCATTTCATATACTTTTGCCATCAATCAGATTTCACTGTACTATTAAGGTAAAGTTCATAGCCCCTTTTTCTACTTACTTGTTTTATAAACTCTTTGGGGGAGATACATGCTTGTTTACAAAACTCTTTTACATACTCGTTTATTTTATAACAATGTGATTACTTTTCAAAAACTTAGTGAGTTCATAGCCTCACTTTTAAATCTCTTTTGAATATTTCATAAACCCGTGATGGGATACATGCTACAAAATATGAATACAAGTGTTTTCTAAATATATGTTATCCTGATAAATTATTACCAGAGTTTAAGTTCCTTTATGCCAAAAGTCCCTCATTATCATGGACCATTAATCACTTTCGAGTGAACGCGAATATTGTGGATAGATCTATCGGAATTGACGAATCCCATTTGTGTTAGCCGGATAGGTAACCAAACACACTATATTTGAATCTCATAGGTATATGGCAATTACCTGCATCGGGGGCCATTATCTTTATATATATATCACATCAATTTGGGTATATATATACACCAATCAGTTTGTGTGCCATGAGCTTAGATACAATAATGAACACTATTAATATTGTTTTCTATAATAATTGTGCTCGTATAATTATTACACCATGACTTGTATTCACACTATTTATCATAAACCTATGAATTTCACTCAACCTTTGTGTTGACTTTTTAGCATGTTTATCTCAGGTAATTAAGCAACTTATGGCACGGAGTGGCATGGACTTGAAGATGGCTAACTGTTATCATTCAAACTTTATGTTTTTAGATTTTGGGACCTCCTTTTGTAAAACTCTGATTTTAAATGAATGATAACTTATCTTTTAAAAACGTCTCTTTTGAGTCGTTTTCTATGATTGTGTCTGTGATTCATGAAGTAATACCCCAGATTAGCTTCCGCTGCTATATTTATCAAAATGGGGGTGTTACAGATTGGTATCAGCGCCATGGTTATAGAGAACAAGGTTAAAACCTTAACTATAACTACTTTTCTTTTCCAGCCATCAAAGTCCTCCATGCCACTATATTTCCCAAATAATATGTAAAGATACATAACTTTTATACTACTATATAAATAACTTATGTTATTTACCGACGGGTTGTTAACAAGACGATGTATTCTCCCAACCATTCTACTTCTAATATTAAGGATGCTTTTTCCTCTACAAACTCACCTAACTATACTCCGGCTTCACCAGACTATTTCCCAGCCATACCGGGAAACATTTCTCCTAACTCCTCAGATGATTTTACTAAGTATCTTTTGGCCACACTACTTCTCACCTTTACATGATATGGAAGTCATGCCAGCATATGATACTACTCCTCTACTTCAAACTATTATTGATCTACCAACTGCTTTGCCTCCATCTTCAGTATCACCAATGTTTGATTCCCTAGATTTCTTTCCTCTTGAGGAGATTTCACCTAAAGACACCGAGACTTCTGAATCACTCACTCTGGTATCTCCATCTTCATCAGTAGGATCTTCATCACCAGTTAGGTCAACTACACCACCACTAGATTATCCCTTTGATAAGTCTATCTTCGCAGAATTAGACAACTCATTATGGATCATACCGCAACCACTAGGAGAAGAACCAGTCCTCGAGGAATCTAATGAATTAGATGCTTGTCAGAAAGTTCATCTCTAGAAATAAGGATACCCAAATTCATCATCAAGAGTCTTCTAGACAAAATCCAAGAACTTAAAAACAACAAAGGAGAACCACTAGATTAGATCTATGTCATTTACAACTTTCTAGAATCTAGCCACTGGATGAATAGTATAAATAATGACGCTTGTTATGTAAATTATATAGACAAGTTGTTTATGATCGAATACAGTGATGATTCCATTATACCTCGTTGTTTCATAATACCAGTTGTGTATGTTGAGATTGTCTATCCTATATCTTGTCATAGGATGACCCATATCTTTATCCGAGATTACTATGATTCTTTTACCATCTGATTTTCCTCAAACCTTTAAACACTAATCCTCCTATTGAATCACTCATTCCATTATCTCCGTATCTATCTCTAGAAGTCTTAAATTCCAAAATTTCTGTTGAATCCTGCAATGTATTACCAAAGAATGATCATAAATCTTTGTGTTATAATTCTTATACCTTAACTTGTGATATGACTATATCGTTTTATGGATTCTTATTCTATGTCATCTTGTATATAGATGCCTCCCAAGAAAACATCAACATCTGAAACACCAGCCATAACTTTGGCTGCCATCCAGCAACTGATTGCTGATGGCATTGCCGCAGCTCTGGAAGCACAAGCTGCAACAATGGCAAGTGCTAGTAATCCCAACAGGAACACCGAACCTACTGGAACTCCTGTAGCAAAAACGGGAAACTATAAAGAGTTCGTTAGCTGTCAACCTTTCTACTTCAATGGTACGGAAGGAGCAGTTGGCCTCATTCACTGGTTTGAGCGGACTGAATCGGTATTTTCTCGTAGCAACTGTGCCGAGGAAAACAAAGTGACATTTGCTACTGGTACCCTAACCGATGACGCCCTATCTTGGTGGAATGCATACGCCCAACCTATTGGAATAGATCAAGCCAATCAAATCACTTGGACCGAATTGAAAAGGCTCTTAACCAATAAGTATTGCCCTAGAACTGAAGTCAAGAAAATGGAAGACGAATTTTACAACTTGGTTGTGAAAGGAAATGATCTTAAGACTTACATTAGGAGATTCTAGGAATTAGCCGTCTTATGCCCAAACATGGTACCAAACACCGAGAAACTTATGGATACTTTCATCGGGGGACTACCCCAAAGCATTAAAGGAAACGTTACTGCTTCAAAACCTCAGACTCCGGAGGAAGCCATTACCATAACTCAAAGGTTGATGGAGCAGGCAATAAAACATAATTCTACGCAAGACACCAATAATCACGAACGAAAGTTTGAAGATAGAAGAAACACCACCAACAACAACAACTATCCCAATGAACACAACAACAATAACCACTCCAACAAACGCAATAACAACAACTACCAAGATAACCGCAACAATAAGAACCGTAATAATGATTACCACCAACAACAAAATAGAAGACAAGAAACCTTCAGGACTTATGTTGCCACCATTGGGTATACTGGGAATCGTCCCTTGTGTGAAAGGTGCACCCTGCATCACATAGGACCTTGCACTGCCAAGTGTCAGACTTGCAACAGGGTAGGTCATATGACCAGGAACTGCAAAAACAAAAGACGAACCACTAGAAACAACCCACAACCAATATTCGTAACCTGTAATGTCTGTGGAGAGAAAGGGCATTATGCAAATCATTGGGTATACTGGGTGTACTGGGAATACTGGGTATACTGGGAATCATCCCTTGTGTGAAAGGTGCACCCTGCATCACATAGGACCTTGCACTGTCAAGTGTCGGACTTGCAACAGGGTAGGTCATCTGACCAGGAACTGCAGAAACAAAAGACGAACCACTAGAAACAACCCACAACCAATATTCGTAACCTGTAATGTCTGTGGAGAGAAAGGGCATTATGCAAATCAATGCTCAAAAGCAAACAACAGGGCTACATGGGAGCATACTTACTAAGAAACAAGATTACTTTTGTTCGCTTTAAGACTTCTACCCTAGAAACAACTCTCGAGGATATTCAAGTTCGCCACCAGTTATATATGAAGGATCTTCTGAAACACACTTCATAAGTTCAAAAACCCCAAACATCTAGCTACTATCCTTGTCATTTGTTGCTTTTATCTAGAATCTTACCACGCGACACGTAGCATAAGTATCAACACTCTTAAAGTTTCGGTGATATAAGATATGTAAAGTTATCCATGAAATAATAAAGTATGATTCCGTTACACCTTGTTATTTGATGATATCAAAACTCGACTTCATTTGTCAATCTCATTATATTCAACTCTGAATACTCACCTCATACCTTTAAAACACTTATTGGAATGCAACAATAAAGATCCTCGACTGATAATATTGGGCATCAACGCAATTAATATTCTTCTCGATACTTCTTATGATTTTGAAAAATCATATCATCTTCTACACATCACCATTTTGATATCATGTTTTATGCTTAAATAGGATGATTTATAATCATCTTATTAAAATGAATTAGGACGCTTCTTCATTTGAATAAGGAAATTATAAACCACCGAACTATGAATTTATAAATTCTCAACTACAAGAATTGGGACGCCTCTTTTTGTAAGTGACAAATTATAAATGAGTGGGTTTAAGTATAGCATTCATACAAACAATTTTCTTTCAATCCGTTTGTACAAATAATTCATTTTCTTCATTTAATCATTATCATTATTACCTTTATACAATTAAGTCTCTAGTTATCATCTGTTCATTTCCAAATTTGTATCCAACATGATTAGCAACTCTCTTACAATTCATAATCATTCCTTAACATCACTCCGGCATTTAACTAAATCTCAGGATGAGATTTTTGTAAGAGAGGAGGAATATAACAACCCGAAATTTTCATCAATGAAATATCTACTTATTATATTATGATCACATTTGTACGGGGAAATTTTTCGCTTTATTACATTCTATTATGTAACATTGTTTACATAGCAAACTAAACAAGTTCACACAACCTACCTATGCTATCTATATCTATGTTTATATCATGTAAACCTCCCAATATGTCAAGTCAAAATCTTAATATCATTTTTACCAAGTACATTAACCATTTAGCGTACTTTTCAAAACATTATATCAAAACAAGCATTAAACATTAACGTTTACATCAAAACCCTAATTATATATAATGTATACATATAAAATCAATGTAAAATTATTCAAAGCATGTGTACAAGTATCAATGCACAACATTTGAATATCTTTTCCCTCCTAAATCAAGTTACAACTTTCTAAAGCCCAATGTACAAGTCAATTGTGCATGAAATACAAACTAGGTCGTTTTACCTCCTAAATCATGTTTATATCTTACCACCACTTTAACTAAAGGTACAAAAAACCAATGCACAACTTCTAAACCCTAATCCAAAAACCCTAATTCATCTAACCCTAAACCAAAATCATAAAACCATAGCAAACCCGTTACACCCTTAAACTAATTCATAGTTTTCAAGAAATCTGATCGGTTGATAAAACATAGGATCTGAGAAAAATCAATAGGTTCTGGATATTAAGTGAAAATACTAGGTTGTAGCCCTATGTCTTGTAATCATTTTTTCGGTGGACTCAACCCGATTCGATATCGGATGAATTAGTTATAGCCGAAATGGCAAAGGTGCGCAGATTCTGCACACCTGTAGTAAACGGCTATTATCTCTAAATATTTGTATAGTAACCCCTAAATATGTAAAACTAAAAGTTGTAGAGGACTCAAATATCTAACCATGCTCACTAGTTTGAGCTTCATCAGAGTTACGGTTTGTAAATGGCAACCATTTTACCGGGACTGATGTTCGCTGTCCAAAAACAGCCATGAACCCAATACACTTTTCCCTCCATTTCTACCCATTTTAAACCCAACCAAGTATCCTAGCACCTCCATGACCTCACCCTTATGTCTCCAAGCTGCTTACAAGCACCTCCCTTTCAACTCTTGGCC
The DNA here is from genome assembly GCA_026074375.1 of Tanacetum coccineum. NCBI lineage: Eukaryota > Viridiplantae > Streptophyta > Magnoliopsida > Asterales > Asteraceae > Tanacetum > Tanacetum coccineum. The sequence goes on from BQNB010055344.1 coordinate 16,412, forward strand.
ACCAAGTTGCTACATCACCACCTTGTTGTCTCATTTCTAGCCATGGCCTCCAAACACCCTCCATCACCTTCCACCTTGCTTAGCTATTGTTCTAGACTTCCATACTCACCCTAGGCCATCCTTAGTCATCATCTACAGCTCCTAACACTTGTCCATCATGAAATCTTGGGCACTAAGCCATTTGAGCCCTATAAATAGCCAAGACATACACCACTTTCAAATCATCCCCCACATCTCATCTCATACCCTTAAATGGAATTCTAACACTTCCATAGCAGCAATAGAAGATCAATAGAAGTCCCTAAGCTCAGAATAGAAGCCAAGAAGCAAGAAAAACAAAGTCCTGAAGCGTTTTCTAGGCGTACGGATCATAAAACCCCATTTCGACCCATTCTAGCTCAAGTAAGCCTAAGGTCTTGTTCCATAAGCTTATAATCTGTATATGAATGTTCATAATACTCTTAAGATCATGTATAAACTCTTGTTTGAAGCTTTGAATCCTCAAACCCATGTGTTTTTGATAAAAACCCTAAAAACGACCCGTTTCGATTTTCTAGCTAACGAATCCTTTTTCTAAACTTTTGTTACGTTAAAACATCTTATTTTTGCTTATTCTAATAAGCTATAACCTGCAAATATCATTTAGAGTCTTGAAATAAGCTTGCATGGTATTTTGGACTTGTTTTGTAAATATTTTCCATGCAAGGGGTATATATTGTAACTTTCTGAAACTTATAACTATAGGGGCTGAAAATGTCATTATTTCAAAGTTATAACTATAAGGACCTATTTTGCCAAGTTTCAAAGTTAAAGGTTTAAATTGTATATACTTTATATATAAAGGACTAAACTTGTAAAAGTTTATAATCCAAGGGTATATTTTGCCATTTTTGCAAACTTAATAAAATATTATATTTTTATATATAAATTATAAAAATATATATTAATATTATAAAACTTGATTTTATTAAAACCCGACACATTTGTCGTTATTAATCACCGATCGTCGCATTCTAAATCAATTACGTTATATATTTAACGTAACTTATCATCAACTAGATTTAGAAGAAACTTAACATTTTATCGTACCACGTTAGTAGGGAGCTTCATGTGAGGGGTTTCATTTGGGTATACGTTTTGACGAGTTTGTTGGGTTTACGATTTAAAGGGCCCTGGCTCCTCAAACGTTTACTACATGACCTCTGAATTATGATGCCCCGAACAGTGATACGATATTTCCATAATATTTCAATCAAAGTGATAATACATTATGACATAAAAAATATCCAATCAAACCAAGACTTGACATATTATCCAGGTTGCGTGACGAAGCCGTTACTTTCATTTCATATACTTTTGCCATCAATCAAATTTCACTGTACTATTAAGGTGAAGTTCATAGCCCCTTTTTCTACTTACTTGTTTTATAAACTCTTTGGGGGAGATACATGCTTGTTTACAAAACTCTTTTACATATTCGTTTATTTTATAAAAATGTGATTACTTTTCAAAAACTTAGTGAGTTCATAGCCTCACTTTTAAATCTCTTTTGAATATTTCATAAACCCGTGAGGGTGATACATGCTACAAAATATAAATACAAGTGTTTTCTAAATATATGTTATCCTGATAAATTATTGCCAGAGTTTAAGTTCCTTTATGCCAAAAGTCCCGCATTATCATGGAGCATTAATCACTTGCGAGTGAACACGAATATTGTGGATAGATCTATCGGGATTGACGAATCCTGTTTGTGTTAGCCGGATAGGTAACCAAACACATTATATTTGAATCTCATAGGTATATGGCAATTACCTGCACCGGGGGCCATTATCTTTATATATATATATATATATATATATATATATATATATATATATATATATATATATATCACAGCAATTTGGGTATATATATACACAAGTCAGTTTGTGTGCCATGAGCTTAGATACAATAATGAACACTATTAATACTGTTTTCTATAATAATGATTTCTCATTGTAACTATTACTATTATGGGTGTATAACAACGTAACCCACTATTATGATGACTTGTATTCAAACTATTCATCACAAACCTATGAATTTCACTCAACCTTTGTGTTGACTTTTTAGCATGTTTATCTCAGGTAATTGAGCAACTTATGGCACGGAGTGGCACGAACTTGAAGATGGCTAAATTGTTATCATTCAAACTTTATGTTTCTAGATTTTGGGACCTCCTTTTGTAAAACTCTGATGAATAAATGAATGATAACTAAATTTTTCCAAAACGTCTCTTTTAAGTCGTTTTTTATGATTATGATTGGTGTACTATGAAGTAATACCCCAGATTAGCTTTCGCTGCTATATTTATCAAAATTGGGTTGTTACAACAATCTCCTTCACCACCATCCTATAATCCCTTAAGAGATCTAACGATTAACCAACTCTACAACATTTATACCAATCTTGATTTACACCCTAATCCATCCAATGCCTACATTCATGCACCACCTTCACCGCCACCACCACAAATTCATCCTCCTTCTCATGCTCAAGTTGAATTTCACTCAAGTTTTTGCATTGTTGCAAGTTTTTTAGACACTAATTCCACTCTTTGACAAATGAAATCAACTTCATTCACTATCTTCTCAAATGTCTCATCCCTCCAACCCGTATCCCTCCCACTCATGCTTCACCAACTCCTTCTTTTTCCCTCTTTAATTAATCATTCCTACATGATTAATCTTCCTAAATAATTCGTTCTTTCATCTTTTGATTACGGCATCTTCTACCTTTCAAGAATCAACTAGTGTAGATATATGCCTTATTATGTCTTTATGATTATCTGCTTACTATTATAATAATTCATACAAATGTTGTATGAATGTGTCTTAGCTCTTATTAGGATCTAGTTTTAAAATTTTATGTTGAATGTATTACTTGGATGTGAGAGTGTATGAGTTTCTTGTTGGTGGAATGAAACTCTTCTTTTGTTAATTTAAATGCAATATGTTACCTTGAAAGATATTTGTCTTGCACTTGTACTCTAAACTTGTTATTGTAGCAAAACAATTTTTGTAAATCGATCCCTTGGTCCCCGAACAAAGGAGCACACATCAAGGAGAGTCTTGATATCTGTCGATTTCTTTCTCCTTCCAACAAACTCGACGGATCATTCTTTTTGAATTCGACAAAAAAGGGGAGAAATGAACATAACCCATTACATAATTTGACATCTTTATTTTATTTAAATGAGTTATATTTTGTCCATCAACAAAAATGGGGAGAGATTGTTATACTAATAATGTTCAAAAATGTTATTTATATTTTTTCGACCTCTCAACGTTTTGATTAATAACAAAATGTAAAACGTTTACCCAAAAATAAGTTTTACAAATTTAAAAAAAAAAAAAAAAAAAAAAAAAAAAAAAAAAAAAAAAAAAAACAAAAATAAAAAAAAAAAAAAAAAAAAATTAAATGTAAAATTTCATTTCTAAGATTATGAACACATTAAGGTATGAAAAAACAAAATAATTAGCAGATTAGTATAAAGAAATATTTCCTCTAATCCTCACTTTTAATTCTACAAAAGTATTTTCTTAGAATTTACAAAATATTTTCTAATTAAAATAAAAAGTTTTATTAAAAACTTAAAATTTGAAATTCAAATTTGAAAGTTAAATTTTCCTCCAAAAAGGAAGCTTCTACACCAGATACAACCTTGCCCACAAAAAGACAAAAAAGGGAGCGAAGTCTAGGCGGCGGCCCCCTTATATATAAAGGACCGCCAGGACAGCCCCCAGATAGCCGTTGGGATTCCCTGCCTATAATACTAGCCATTCCCAGCAAAAAAGATCCTCTTTTAACACCGAAAAGTTCAGTCTTTTTCTTTCTCTCTCTAAACTTCTTTGCTCTCACTAAAACTCGTTTGATCACTACAAGACTTAATCTTGTTGTCGTGGAAGGGATTAGGGGGTGGCTATTCGGTCGGTTGGCTTCGATGGGTGGTGGGCGACTGAGCTGCTTCCCTTGGACATATTCAAGTTATGCAAGAGAAGAACACTTGTATCAGTCAAGAAGCCGCAGTTTTATGGTGAGTATCTCTCGGTGCCGGTTGGTTCGGGTTCTGAAGTTGAACCTGGGAAACCGACTAATCTTATTTAACACGGTTGTGTATTTGTGTGATTTGGAAATAATGAAAAATCAATAGTGAATGAACATTGTTAGTGGGAGTATCAATGATGAATTGGGTTAGATTAGTATACAAACACCTCTTCTGCCTCGACGGATATACGGTCGATTAGTGTCTAAAATCACGAAGCGATCGTAGTAAACGTTTTCTCCGCCTAAAGGGAGCTTGTTGACACAGTGAAATCTCGAGTCAGATACTCGGGGAGTGGAGTAGGGCGAAGAGGTGCTTCGTAGCCGAACCACTATAAAATCTTGTTCTTGGTTGGCTTTTCCTTTCTATCTCTTTACAATATAATTGTTATTATTGTGCTTTAGATTAAATATTTATTGTGCTTGTCATATTGTTGATTTGAGTTTAAACATATAAATTGATCTAATACCTTTTGAAAGTCGTCACTTTAAACGCAAAACAAACGTGTAAACTATTGACCCCCCCCCCCCTTCTAGTTTCCACAAAAACAACTCAAGAGCCTCCATATCAGCACCATCGGCTGCCTTCACACTATGCACAACCACTGCGTCATTACGAACATCCTACATGATCTCGTCTATGGTCATGAAATAAGCAATCGATTTTGATTTGCTAAATAGTAAGCCTACACATATAAGAAAATGGTGTAAACTTGGAATCATGTTGTATGAACTTATACTCCTTTGTGGTAGCATTACTTACATTCTTAATACCGCCGATGTCATTGACAGCCACAACTTCTGGTGGGGAACGTTTTTTGTCGTGTTAGTACTATCTTGGTCAGCAGGCATCAATAGATATGTGGCAGGCAGGTGAAATGTCAATACCTCTATGGGTCAAAAGTAAGACCCCGTGACACCTCTTAGCTTTGCTTTCGTTTCATTGGTAATTAGCTTGACCCCAACACGGTTCTTTTTCTTCATTTTCTGCAAATCTTTCCTTGACTTACATCGTGCTATTAAATTTAGGGTCTGCAATTTGAAATTCAACCCGTCTATCATCCTGAATAATCTGACAGATGAAAAATAAAAAGCTTAAATAAACTTAAAATTTGAAAAAAGTTTAAAGGTGTTTGGCCAAGCATTTGTAAACTCATTATCTGATGTATATGCACAATTTGTTAATTTAAAACAGATGCACAATTCATTCGGTTAATCTGTGAATCTTGTTAATACAAATAATGTCTAAAAACGTTATTTATATTTTTTGACCTCTCAACGTTTTGATAATAACAAAATGTAAAAACGTTTACAATAAAAATAAATGTTTACAAATTATTAAATATAAAATTTCATTTCTAAGATTAGTGATCACTTAAGGCATGGACAAACAAAATAATTAAGCATGATTAGTGATCAAGAAAATATTTTTCTCTTAATCCTCACTTTTAATTCTACAAAAGTATTTTTTCAAAAATACCTTTACAAAATATTTTCTAATTAAAATAAAAAGTTTTATTAAAAACTTAAAATTTGAAATTCAAATTTTCCTCCCAAAACGAAAGCTTCTACACCAGATACAACCTTCCCCACAAAAAGACAAAAAAGGGAGCGGAGTCTAGGCGGCGGCCCCCTCATAGGCTTGGCGGCCCCTTTATATATAAGGGACCACTGGGACCACCGGGACCGCCCCTAGAGAGCCGTTGGGATTACCTGCCTATAAATACTACACCATTCCCAGCAGAAAAACATTCCTCTTTGCACAAAATTTTTCAGTCTTTTCTTTCTCTCTCTAAACCTTCTTTCTCTCTCTAAAACTCTTGATCACTAACATACTTAGATCTTGTTTCAAGTGATCTAATCTCTTCTTCTCATCTCTTCCCTCTCATTCAAGTGCAAGAGAAGAACACTCATATTCGTCAAGAAACGAAGTGTTAATTAGTGATATATCCTCCTTTCTTCTAAGTACCAAAACTCTATTGTATTTATCTTGTGTATTTGTGTGATTCAGATATTGTGTAGATCTGATAGTGTAGATCTTGTGAGTGTGTATATCTTGTGAAGTGGTAGATTGGTTCTAGCTAAGATTAGGACTCGACATTTAGCTTAGTGTCGGAAAATAACGTAAGCGACGTGTAAACGGTTTTATCCGCCTAAAGAGAGCTTGTTGACATAGTAAAATCTCAAGTCGGATACTCGAGGAGTGAAGTAGGGTGAAGAGGTGCTTCGTAGCCGAACCACTATAAAATCTTGGTGTCTTGGTTTGGTTGTTTCTTTCCTTATCTCTTTACATTATTATTGTTGTTATTGTGTTTTAGTTTAGATAGTTATTGCTTGTTCATATTGTGATTTGATTGAACATATAACTCGAATCTATAGATATTTGAAAGTAAACTTTTGAAACATAAAACAAACGTGTAAACTATTCAACCCCCCTTCTAGTTTCCACAATTGGTATCAGTAGCAAGGTCACTTAAGATTTTTAAAATATATTGTATTTTAAAGCTTGGATCGATCTATGAATTCCGACAAATATCTAGAAGGGCAATCTATACAAAGACCATCACTCTTTGAAAGCGATAGTTTTATTTATTGGAAAAATATATTCGAGATATATGTTAAATCAAAAGATCTAGATCTTTGGCATGTTATTACCAATGGTGATTTTCAACCTATTGTACAAAATCCGGAAACCAAATTAGATGAGGTTTTCCCTTTTGAAAAATAAACTGATGATCTCAAAAAGAGACTTTGCGAAAATAATGAAGCAAAATATGGTTATTTACAAGCTTTGACCAAGAAAAAATATTGAAAGAATTTTCATGTTGTAAACACGGCAAAAGAATTTGGGAAAACTTTCGTTTAATCACATCAAGGTAAATAGCCAGGTTAAAGATATAGATCGACTTTTGTTCAACAATTATGAACAATTCGTCATTTCTGGAAGACGAATCTATAGATAGTGCATTTTGCTAGATTTAATAATTTTATTTCTAGTCTTTAAGCTCTTGATGAAGTTATTTAGTAAGAAACTACGTAAGAAGTTTCTTTAGAGACTCAAATACTAAATGGAGAGCAAGGTTCACGGGATTGAAGAGTCGAAAGACTTAACGTCACTATCCTTGATGAAACTAATCGGGAACCTCAGGTTCACGAAATGATAATCAAGAACGATTCCGAAATAGTCAAAGAAAAAGTTGAAAAGAAAAATCGATTGCTTTTAAGGCTAAGAAGAATCTAGTGATGAAGATTTGTTCGACGTCGGTGGTGAGACGAAGTGTACACCATGGCGGTAAGAGACTTCAAGTAGTTCTTTAAAAGAAGAGGTAGATTTCATGAGACAACTCGGAATAAAAAAAAGGTCGTTCCAAAGGAAGTCGTGATGACAGATCGGTAAAGGTCGATAGAAATGCTTTAGGATGTGGCGACCAATCATCTTATTAAAGAATGTCCAAAACCATGAAAGATATGAACCAATGAGCTTTTTTGTCGGAGGCTCTTGGAGCGATAGCCGGTGACGAGATGATGAAAAGGTCAAGTGTAAGTGTCTTGTAGCTCACGATTCAAGTGAGGTTGTTCCGAATCATCTTATTTTAGTGAAGAAAACTCATCAATTGATGATATAGCTTTAGACAACGAATATGATAAGTTATGCAAAATAAGTCTAAAGATAATCACTAAAAACAAAAAGTTAAAAGTTGCTAGAAATAGTCTAGAAATTGAGTTTAGAGTATTAAAAGATAAATTGTCCACACTCGAGAAAAACAAGGGAGTTGATCTCGATTGTACAAAGTGTCATGTACTTAAAATTGAGAATGAAAAACTCAAAGATTAATCTACTAGATTAAACAAATTTGAAAAGAGTACACATTGCTTAAATGAAATGTTAAGTAATCAAAAACCCTCCGGTGATAAATTAGGTATATGGTTTAATTCATTTGAAGCATCATCTAGTGGAACTAAGGAAATAAAATTTGTGAAAGCTTAGAAAAAGGCGTATTCTGATGGAGGCCCCATAAATATGGGCGGCCCCATAAATGACCGGGAGGCCCCCAAAATAAATATGGGACCGCCACCAACAACGCTTGGATCTGAGAAAACTGTGTCTTTTCAAAAATCCATTTTGGGTCCTAGACCAAAACACATAATTGTAAACAAGGCCAAAGTTCCCGTTGCTAGTGACAATGAAGTTAAACAATTTTATAAGCCATTGTCAAAACCCGGAGTTAGATTTTCTAAATCCAATTTTAGATAAAAAAAACCCCACCTCCTAGAAGAGTCAATAATAATTATTCTCGTCCTAAACCACCGCAACCAAAAAGACACGTTGGTCGACAAAACCAACCTCATGGCTTTTCCGTAAGTTGGAACAACTTTCCACGTCAAAGTTACATGCCATGGGAAATGTGTATTCAATTCTCACATCCCAACCAAATGTATCAAATGCAAGGGATGTTTGGCACTAACAACTTTGGACCCATGAGATATTGGGGACCAAATGTTTAAGTTATTGTCTTATATAAATAGATATGCCTTGGAGTCGACTTGGAGCCCGACGAATGGATCAAGGATAGCGGATGCTCTAAACATATGATGGGCAACCGAAAGCTCTTCTCTACTTACAAGGCATATAATGGAGGTAACGTCATTTTTGATAGTAATTTCGCATTAGGTAACTATCATTGGCAATGGTACAATTTCTAATGGTCTCTCAAATAGTAATGTAGAACATGTTGATAACTTAGGATTTAATTTGCTAAGTATAGGAACAAATATGTGACAATAAGTGTAGAGTAACTTTTTCTGAACATGATAGTGAAATCACTAAGGACGGTAAAGTCATAGGTAGAGGTATTAGGAAAGAAAGGCTTATATGTGGATGAAATTTTAGGAAATAAGCCTAAGGATCAAATTTGTCTAACTACGATTGATGAAATCCCACTTTGTGGGCTTAGGAGATTAGGACACGCGAATATGGGTCTCATCAAATCGTTGGCCCTAAGAAATTAGTTTAGAAACTTAACTAAGCTTAAGTTTCGCATCAACATTTTTGTGATGCTTGCAAAATTAAAAAACAAGCTCATGCTAGTCACAAAGCTAAGAATGTAGTCTAAACGACTAGATGCTTAGAACTTCTCCATATGGATCTCTTCGGTCCATCCGCCGTACAGAGTTATGGAGGAAACCGTTACACCCTAGTCATAGTAGATGACTACTCCAGGTATACTTGGACTAGATTTCTTAAGGATAAAACCGAAGCTTTCGATCAATTCAAAATATTTAGTAGGAAAATCCAAAAAACCAATTGGTTATTCAATAGTGTAAATTCGAATCCGACCTCGGTTAGAGAATTTGATAATGAGGTGCAATTTGGAGAGTTTTGCAATACCAACGGTATTACACATAACTTCTCGGCTCCACACACTCCTCAATCAAATGGCGTGGTCGAAAGGAAAAATAGGACACTTCAAGAAATGGGTTGGGAATTGTTGAATGAACAATCGTTACCATAAAAGTTTTGGTGTGTTACGCCGTAGATAACATTCAAATACATTCTCACCGATATTCTTCTTTAAAGCCATTCTAGGAAAAAATACCTTTATGAACTCTTAGAGAGGTAGAAAACCAACACTTAGATTATTTTAGTGTGATTGGAAAAGCCAAGTGCTTCATTTTGAACACAAAAAGAAAAACTACCTTACCAAGTTTGACCTAAAGTCATACGAAGGTGTCTTTTTAGGTTACTCGCAAAATAGTAAAGCCTATATCATTCTTAATAAACACACTAGGAAAATCAAAGAATCACTCAACATGACATCCCTTAGAAAATGTCATAGGAAACCTTAACCAACGAACCCTTAGGTCTCTTTCTTTTTTGTTAAGCCCAAAGCTATAGTAACTTCTTTTGTTTTATATCACTATAACCTTAGAATGTGAATGAAGACTTAGAGATAATAGTGAGGATAGTCGCCATGCAAGAAGAATTAAATTAATTCATCGCTAACGACGTTTGGGAGTTAGTTCCTCAACCTAGGAATATGACAATCATAGGAACTAAGTGGGTATTTAGAAATAAGTTAGACGAGAACGGTATTGTTTCTCGAAATAAGGCTAGGTTAGTTGCTCAAGGCTACAACCAGCAAGAGGGCATCGATTATGATGAAACTTATGCCCTGGTTTCTAGACTTTAGTCTATTAGAATATTATTAGCTTATGCTTGCGCTTTAGATTTTAAATTATTCCAAATGGATCTAAAAAGTTCATTCCTGAACGGTTTTATCAATGAGGAGGTATACGTGGCACAACCTTCAGGATTCATTGATTTCGAAAAACCAGATCATGTTTATAAATTAAAGAAAGCTTTATATGGTCTTAAACAAGCACCCAAAGCTTGGTATGATAGATTAAAAGCCTTCCTTATTAAACATGAATATAAAATGGGAATGGTAGATAACACTCATTTTACTAAGAAGAAAAGTTCAAATCTCATCATTGTTCAAATATATGTCGATGACATTATATTCGATTCGACTTGTCAAGACATGTGTGATGAATTTGCTAAAATCATGCATGACGAGTTTGAGATGAGCATGATGGGTGAACTTAACTTTTCCTTGGATTACAATTACACAAATGGAAGTGGTATATTCTTTATTACTCTAATATATTAAAGAAAGCTTAGACAATTTGGTCTAGAAGATTCTATACCAATTGAACAACCCATGTCCTTACGATACTAAACTCATGCAAATTTTTTTTAAAAAAACTTTTAATTTTTTAAAAAAAAATTAATTTCGAAAAAAATTTTATTTTTGAAAAAAAATTTAAAAAAATTTTAACCAAAGTTTTTTAAAAAAAAATTTTAATTTTTAAAAAAAATTTAATTTCGAAAAAAAATTTAATTTTGAAAAAAATAAAAAATTTTAATTTTGAAAAAAATTTTAAAAAAAATTTAACCAAATTTTTTTTTTTAAAATTTTTAATTTAAAAAAAAAATTAATTTCGAAAAAAATTTAATTTTGAAAAAAATTCTAAATTTTTTTTAACCAAAAACCTTTTTTTTAAATAATTTAAATTTCGAAAAAAAAAATTAATTTTGAAAAAAATAATAAATCTCAAAGTATTAAACACTTTTACTGAAAAAAAGTTCACGTACTAAAACGGAGCATTAGAAAAAGTTCACGTACCAAAACGGAACATTAGAAAAAAGTTCACGTGCCACGTAGACTATTAGCCGGTAATCAGACTTTTTATCCGGTTGCCTATCCAAGTTGGTGCAAAGTAACACAAAACATGAAAGTTCGTTACATTGAGTGGAACAAAAAAAAGTTCACGTACCAAGATGGAACAAAATCGAAAGTACGTTGCTATTGTACGGCTAAATCCCTTCTTACAAAACCCCTTAAACGTGAATCGTTTAACTATCTACGTCTTGGTTTAGGAATGATGGAACACATTCCATAAATCATCTTAGTTCGCTTCTCTTTCTTCTGTCTCAATTCTAGTCCTTGTTCCATTCTGTGTTGTGACAACTTAAATACTTGATCCGAAGTACTTTAAGCATATTTAATTCACGAAATACAAATTAAAATGTCACTCCTCTTCATAAATTTTTTGTCAAAAACCAAGTTAAAAAACTCTTGGCTGAGGGGGACCCCCATATAGGCGGCCCCCTAATATATTTAGGACCGCCGGTAAATATGGGACCGCCACCAGCAAGTCACAAAATGGGACACTAAAACAAAAAAATTTCAAAACAGAAAAACAAACACCCCCTTACCTGCTGCCATTGACGAATAACGACTCAAAACCCACCAAAACTCAAAATCAACCATCTAAACATCAATTAAAGATCTAATCAACACTAATAATCAATCCTAATATCACAAAGATCATTAATTTTAAGTCATTTCATCTATTTTCTTTCAATTTGAGTCTAGGGTTCATGATGAACACCAAAAATTGAAATTGGGGATTTTCAACTTTTCTTTCAATTTTGTACAATTAAGAGTACTAGGATACAATGTATAACTAATATGCTTCCCGTAGATATAGGATTTGCATACATTATTTAATTTGTTGAAAAATTGATTTCGAACCAAAACCCTAATTTTATTTTCATATCACTAACGTTAGGAACATAATAAAATTGTTGTTATGCATTGTTAATTCAACCCAAAAATGTTTTCAAACACATGCATAATGATCTCATGAACAAATTTCGAGATACATAATTCATATGTATTTTCGACTTGTTTGGATGAGCAAAATCAAATTAAGGAACGTTTGGGTTAACTCTTAGGATTTTATATTTAGGTCGAGTTAATCGTTACTCCACATTTGTTACATTTAGGCACACACTAGAAACATTGCTCATGACATATTACATGTGAAAAGTAATAAAATGTGATTTCATTTTCTTCTAGGAAATCATGCCTCGCAAATCTTCTGAAGATTACAAAAATACAAGACACTATATCCTTAAAATTTCACATGAATTCCGTTCTCCAATAAAAGAAAAACTAAGAAACCTTGAAGAACGTTACATTCACGAGGGTCGGGTGGTTTTTGATAACTTTACGGATCTAAACTATGTTCGGTCTTTGTTTCATTTTGTCGAATTTGAGTGTCTTCTTGAAATCAATGAACAAGTGTGCCCTTCGTATTTATTCTTGATTTTACAGCAACATCGTTTGAGTTCTTCAGACAAAGGTCTCACAAATGTTTTTTGTCCAAATTTTTGTGATTCAAAATCAACTCTTCTCCTACTCTCTTGAAAATTTTGCTCAAATTCTTGACGTTCCCTGTGAAGGAGCGTGTGTCTTTACCGATAGGTGGAGACTTGATGAGTTGGCATATGGTATCCCTTCGGATGGTCCATATCAAACCAACCCTCCTTCCATCGAGGACATCATTTCGTCTATTCGAATTGATCGAGAAGGTCAAGTCCGTCGCATCCGTCATGAGGAGGAGATTGATGTTCATGATTATCAAATTCTCACTCGTGAAATCATACCAACTTTGAAACCTTTAGAGGAAATCATCCGGGAAAACGTCTTTTGTCTGGGGGTAATCGGGATCATGTTCCCGCGTGTCTTTGTTTTATGCTTTACTGTGCCGTACACTCCGAAAGATTCAATCTTGCCTATTACATGGCAAAACGAATGGAGTGGGTCACTAAGCAAGCTAGGTTAATTCTACCCTATGGTATGCTATTAACCCGTTTGTTTACATTCATCATGAATGAATATCCCGAGTTGAATAACGAGTCCTATGTCTTGTACGATCGTGTCATGACTCCTCTTGCCGCTCAACTAGAGCGAAAACCAAGAAGGGATCGTGGCATGAGAAGAGGTCGTCATTCCACTTCTTCTTCTTCCGCCTTCGATCAACCATCCTCATCTCATCTCAACGATGATGATGACGATGGGAATGACGAAGGGACCTCGCGTGCAAGCACTCCTTCCCCCATTCGTTATGTCAATTCCTTAACCAATCAAGTTCCTCAAGTTTTTCAAAACCCACCTAATATCAACCCTCACGTTGGACCATTTTACACCCGCCAAACCGAAATCATCAACCGTCAAGTACAATTACAAGATGAGCATCGTGGTGGAGTAAGGTCAATCGGAAAAAGTCTTAGAAGGTTGTGGAGAAACATGAAGAAGTGAGCAATGAGGGAAATTGCTTTATGACATTATTATCTATATTATTTACTAATCTATTATGATTAGGTGTTTAAACTTATGCTACTTATTAGTAACTTAGTACTTAGTATGGGCAACTTAGCTTGCCATGGATGATCTTTTGATTTTATCATCCTAAACCAATGCTTGCATGCACCTTGATAGACTTTTGCTATATATATATATATATATTATGCATGCTTATCTTTTGATCAAATTTGCCTACATATGCTTCCATCATAGAACTCAAGATAATTGATATTGTGAGGTTAGATAATGAGTATTAGATGATTCATGATGAAATAGAATTGACTCAAAAAGGGATATTTAGAAAAAAAAAATTATCAGGAAATTCTGGAAAAAGTTTTCTATCTCTAAAAAACAGCCCCCTAAAATACTGGGCGGCCCCCTAATATATATGGGACTGCCAGTAATTAAGGAACCGCCATCAGAGGTCACGCATTCTTCTACTGTGACCTTCTGAATTTTTGTGCAGTTGACCACTATCCCATCTAGGCACAGGCATAATTTCTGCATTTTGACAAACACCTTTTAGAATCTAAATCTTCAAACCCCATGTGTGACACCCGTGATTTGGGCAGGATTAGCTTTACCTTTAAATATGGCTATGTGTTCATTTTATGTGATTAAGTGGTGTGCTATATGATTATCATGTGTGCTAAGTGGTTTTAGTATATGCTTAAGATCATTTTGAGTTGTATGGGCATCTCATTTTGATCATGTTTGTAAAAAGTGATTGGTATTCCGTTTGTTCACATGTGGTGATAATAGAAATGATTGGCGTATAGTATGTAATGCTATGTCAAATATTTGGATTATTATGGATTAATCGTTTGTGGAAAATATATCATATTGGAAGAGAGTTAAGTGAGTGAACTGTGGAGGTTTATAGCAAACTTTCTAAAAATAGAAAGTGAAATGTGTAATGAAAAGTTATTTGTAGAAAGTTTAGCAAGTAGCATTTATGTAAAAAGGTTTAATCAAATTAGCTTTGGTTTTTATGAAAAACTTAAGGTAATGAAGTAAATTAGTTAATTAATAAATAAAAAATAATAATAATAAAATATATATATTTAATAGGGGGCCGGTTTTTGGATAAAAAGAAAAGAAAAAAGGGAGTTTTAAACTAACACAACTTCTAATTTGATAAGGATTATAACTAGATACCTATTTAATAAAAACCCTAGTCATATCCTTCCCCTCTCCCTTGTTTTGGTCGAAATAATCCAGCCCCAAGAGCCTAGGAGTGTCGAAATTATGGTGATCCAAGAAACATTCAAGAGTTGTTGTTTAGGTGATAATAATCAAGGTAAGTGTGCTTTTTATGGTTAGATTTATGTGTTCATGTAATATAATCAATGATGGATCTAGGGTTTATATAAGATACAGAAAATATATGATCATTAATGGTGGTATGATGATTAGGGTTAGTTTAGGTTTATGATTATGCATATGGCATGTTAGGGTTTGCGTTAAACGACTGATATCTAGATGATAAAAATGTGTATTGATATGTTTCTTGAATCTATGAACAAGGCAAAAGAGTCTACTTTCTAGAAAATCTAGCCTCGAAGGTTTTTAAGGTCGGGAAGGTATTCAAATAACTTTTGCAACAAAAGTGGTAAAAACAGTAAATACGGGTCAGAATTAGGTCATGTTTGTGAGGGTGAAACCCTAACTTAAAAGTAGAATTAAGGTTAGCCAATCTACAGTAATTAAGTTCTACATGTATATAAAGAAACCCTAGAATAAGAGCTTCTGATTGTGTGTCTAAGTATGATAGTTAGGGCCATACATTTTAGTGTGCAATCAGATCCGAATTAGGACAGTTTGAAGTTTGATTTTATTTGGGATAGTTGCACTTGTAATGGGTACTTGGGAATATCAAGGTATTTAATAAACATATAAAGTAGCTTAGATGATTTTTGGTATAAATTATAAAGGTCAGCAAGTATGGTTTTTAAGTTGGTTAAGACACGCTAAAATTTTGCATTTTTAGATAAATTGTAGCTAACTAGTATAATGTGTTAACAAGATGGTTAAGGTTGAGCATGGTGTCGGGGCGACCCATGATGGTTAATCAAACCCTTAGACATCCATCATATGAGTGTTACATGGACTTGAGCTTTTACTTGGTCGTGTGTAACACGTTTGTGTTTGTACTTGTGTAGCTTGTGTTGATATTGTTTGGAAGTTGCTTGTGCATCAGGTGAGTTTTATAGCCCCTCTTTTCTTATGATTTATTGGGGTGGAAATGATGCAAAGTGTTTGGAAATGTTTTGATTACTGTGATAATGTGTTGTCAAAGATGCATGGACTATACGTGACTATTGTATGTTGTGTGCTACAAGTGTTTTATGATGAATATGAGAATGCGAACTAAGTCAGGGGGGGATCACCTGCGGGTATCTAAATCATTGCCTGTTTACTGGAAGAATATTTGTGGCCTAGCGAGCAGGAAGGTTACTTTGGGAGTATCCATGGCCTGGGCTAAAGGGGTAACCACAGGGACCTTGGTACGATATGAGACGTCTTTTAGTCGATTGCCAGGTATTTTATGTGTCTTGATCGGTTTTGCATGTTAGCTAGTATGATAATTTCAATTTATTGTCCTGCAATGTTTTCTTTATTATCATAGTAATTTACAGTTGGATTTGATTATCGTATCTTAAAACCTATGACTCTCACCAACATTATGTTGACGTTTTAAGCATCATTTTCAGGTAATCTTCTTGAGGATAAGGAAGTTAGGAGGGGTGGCTAGTGAGACCATAGGCATTGCATGCGGAGTCTATCTCCTAGAGTTTTTTTTGCATTTAAATTGTTTGCTATTTGATTATTTATTGGATGTTTAGACTTTTGGATCATGTTTCCTTGTGGTATGACTTTGCTTTCATAATGCAAGACTCCTTTATCTTATGTTAGATATTGTCATGACACATTGTGTCTCTTTTGTTTATCTATTTCGTTTAGTTCTCTTTATTGTTGACACCATTGTGTTGTGATGATATCCATGATGTTACGCCTCATGTTTCCGCCTAGGCGGGGTGTGACAGATTGGTATCAAATCCTTTGGTTATAGAGAAGTAGGTGGTTGAGTCTAGACTATAACCTAGGGGTCCTTCATGTAGATGCATTTAGGGCTTAAGTGTTTAATGCTATAACTGCTATGCTTCCCCTCTATTTTTGCATAGCTTATATATCTCATATTTTGTTAAGTTGTCATTTTAGTTATTTTGCCTACCATTATCTGATATGATATGTATTACTTTCTTAGTGTTTTAGCTATGTTTTTCCCCCACCCGTAAGAAGTCTCGTTGGGGAACCGTTTTCCCAACTGGACTTAAGCGTTATAAGGAGCCTCTTGTAGAACTGAAGGACATAGGATAGTTGATCGTTTATCGGATGCGCGTAATAGGGCTGGACCCGCAGAGTCAGGTGATTCTTGCGGAGGTAAAGTCAAACCCATGCGAGGCCCAGCATCGGGTTAGTCCGTCTTTTACCTTGTCACGTTGTTATTGATTATTTCTTTTGAATATCTGGTATTTTAGAGGCGCTGTGAGAGTTTCGTTCCTTCATGTCATATTCGATCTTATTTTGATATAAGTAAGTAGTTATTTGATGGAGCATCCTTTATGTGTTATGTGGTATATGTGCTTATATGTGAGTGATCATTGAGATGTGTAGTTTTGGAAGTAAGTACACGTGTGAAAGGAGGCAATTATAATTATGGCGGTCGACATAATTATAAAGGCATCACACACGTGGACTTGTGACCATGATTGCATTGATTGATGTTTGTTTGTTACTTGGTAGTGTGAGGTGTGGTAATGTTTACAATCCTCATAAGGATGGTTATATGGTTAGGGAATTATTCTCTTAACCTAATGTGCGGATGCGTTATGGATAGTGGTGTAGATAGTAAGTTTTCCTTCTATCTAACGTTTGCGGATACATATTAGTACTACCATTACTATTATTGAGGTTGTTCGTTTGATCGATTATTCTTTGGGTTTCCTAACTCTAAGTGTAGAATCCCTTCATCGTACTTTGTTGTAAGGAGGTCCTATCTTCCTATTCGACGTCTTGATGTATATTGGTTGTTCGGATCTGCTGCTTTTGGTTATTGGTATATTCCACTGGTTTTCCTGTAAGTTGACTTCTCGTAGGAATATCGGCATTTTTCCTTTTAAGCACTATTTGTTCATGATAATTTAGTACG
This sequence comes from Tanacetum coccineum, assembly GCA_026074375.1. NCBI lineage: Eukaryota > Viridiplantae > Streptophyta > Magnoliopsida > Asterales > Asteraceae > Tanacetum > Tanacetum coccineum. The sequence continues at coordinate 34,427 of BQNB010055344.1, forward strand.
GATATTTACTCTATTGGTTATATATCTCTTGGTTTTCATAACCCGTTGGCGACGTGTTAGTATCGATGCTTTTAGGCTTGCTCTGTTGATCATTATTTCGGATAAGACCTTATGTTTTCTTTTGGATCCGTAACGTCTTACATAAGTTTCTCTTGTACGAGTTCGTTTGATTTTTTTCTAAGTATATGGTTTTTGGTATTTTCTTTCGTTTTTAAACAACAGAATAGTGTTAGAGTCTGTACGGTGTTTTAAAATCCCGTTTGGTATTGCGGTGTCCTTTGTTTGAGTAACATATAGTATAATTGATGTCGAATTAAAAAAACCCTTTTGAAGAATATCTTGGTGATGTTTGGCGAAAACTGTGTTTAAAATGATTATTGTGAATAAAATGTGTTTCAAATGATCATTGTGAATAGAACATGTTTAAGTGGCCTATACAATTAAGTTATGAAAATTGTCGTGTGGTTATTAAATTCTAAATTTTATTATTAATAAGTAGGTTTAAAATGATTCATGGTAGTAAGATGCGATACATCATTAGATAACTATCTCTAGATTTTTATGACAACCATGATTAAAATGAATTTTACAAAGATTAGACTTCAGACATTTTTTTTCAAAATGATTTTTATATTTAAAACGACTTTCTTTATTTTATATTGATTTTTTTATAAAAACATTATTTAATTAGTTCTTTCGAGTAAAGTCGATTGTTTGTATAAGAATTTTTTCTTTCGTATTTATAAGTTCTGGTGCGTAATGATTTTCGTTATGTGTTTCTTTTGTTGTGGTACGCCTGTTGATTTTTTTTCGTTTGCGTTTTCACTCGGTACATATATGTATCCTTTCTTTCAAAGGATTCTTATGTCATTTGATCCACGTCTATTTGCATATGTGGAATCCCCCATATGTATTCTAGCCGTGATTCGATATTCGTTCGTTATCCTAGTTGATAGTTCAAAATCTTTAGAATTTGTTGATACCGTCAGGTCATGGAAGCTTTGGTGTGATTGTGGGAATGGGCTGATTGTCCAAGAATAAGGTCGTGATAGTATGTCATGAGAAGGTGGTGTTGGAATTACTGAGGAAGGAGAAGTTGTATGCCAAGTTTTCTAAGTGTGAGTTTTGGTTGGAAGAAGTGCATTTTCTTGGTCACGTGGTTAACCATAACGTAATCACGTGGACCCGAGTAAGAGTGAGGCAGTAAAGAATTGTAAAGTACCTAAGACACCATCCGAGATATGATTATTCTTTGTATTGGCAGGTTACCTACCTACGTTTCATCGCAAACTTTTCTAAGATTGTTAAACCCATTACTTCCCTAACTGAGAGGAATCAGAAGTATGAGTGGGGCGCAGAACGAGAAGAGGTTTTCCAGACATTGAAGAATGATTTGTGTGACGCTTCGATAAATTAAATGTAGTGGTTGATGCGTTGAGTAGAAATGGGGAGAGTGAAACTAAGACGAGTAAGAGCAATGTCCATAACTATCCAGTCAAGTGTTAAGGACAAGATATTGGCTACTTCAAGTGAGACGTCCAAAGTAGAGAACGCGTCAGCAGAAATGCTGCGTGACCTGGACCAAAAAATGGAAAAGAGGGCAGATGATGGTTATTACTTTATGGATTCAATTGTATAGTGAGTATGAGTATGAAATTCGCTACCATCCAGGTAAGGCAAATGTGATGACTGATGCGTTAAGTAGGAAGGAACGAGTGAAACCTAGGCGTGTTCGAGCGATGGCTATGACCATTCAGTATAGAGTAAGAGGAATGATACTAGCAGCCTAAAGTGAGGCGTTCAAGCAAGAGAACGTACTCGTAAAAAGATTACGTGGTTTAGATCAACGGATGGGAAGGAAAGAAGACGAGAGTTTTATTTTATGGATCGTATTTAGGTTTCATTGGTAGGAAGTGTAATGGATGAGGCCCATAAATTAAGATACTTGGTACATCCGGGAGCGAATAAAAAGTACTATAACCTTCGTGATATGTATTGGTGGCCGGGAATGAAGAGAGATATTGCTATCTACGTTAGTAAGTGTTTGACTTGTGCAAAAGTAAAGGCTGAGCATCAAAGACCTTCATGTTTATTACAACAGCCTGAGATACTTGAGTGAAAATGAGGTAGAATCACCATGGATTTTATTACTAAATTTTCAAGGTTAAAGTAGTAGGTATGATATGATTTAGGGTGATGGTTGATAGACTGACCAAGTCACTTTATATTTCTAGCTATACGAGAAGATTACAAGAGGAGAAGTTGGCAAGGGTTAATATTTATGAAATAGTATCAAGGAATGGAGTTCTGGTGTCGATCATCTCAGATTAAGATGGGAGATTTACTTCGTGGTTTTGGCAGACGCTGTAGAAAGTGTTAGAGACGTGATTGGATTTGAGTACTGCTTAGCATCCTCAAGCGGATGGACAAAGTGAATGTATGATTTAGACTTTGGAAGATATAATGAGGGCATGTGTTATTGATTTTGGTTGTAGTTATCATTCGAGCATTCGGTGTGCTCCGTTTAAAGCTTTGTATGGAAGGAAATGTAGGTCGCCTGTTCTATGGGCAGAGATTGGAGAGAGTAGTTTGATTGGACTTGAGTTGGTGCAAGAAACGACTGATAAGGTAGTATTGGTAAAGGAAAGGCCCTAAGCGGCGAGAGATCGTCAAAAGAGTTTTGTTGATTATAGACGTAAGCCGTTAGAGTTGAGGTGGGAGATCGTGTATTGTCAAAGGTGACGCCTTGGAAGGGCGTAGTTCATTTTAGAAAGAAGGGTAAGTTAGCACCGAGATATGTAGGACTGTTTGAGATCCTTGAAAGGATTGGCCTTGTAGCTTATAGGTTGAGGTTACCTAAGGAGTTGAGTAGCGTGGATGACACATTTCATGTGTCAAATCTGAAAAAGTGTCTGACGGATGCTAATTTGCATGTGCTATTAGATGAGATCAAGGTTGACAAGACACTTCGTTTTGTCGAGGAACCTATAGAGATTATGGATCGAGAAATTAAGAAGTTAAAACAAAGGAAGATAACACTTGTGAAAGTTAGATGGAATTCGAAACGTGGTCCTGAGTTTACTTGGGAGCACGAAGACCAGATGAGAATTAGGTATCCACAGTTGTTCGTGGACCGAGTTATTGAACCTGCTAGTAAAATCTCTGGACGAGATTTCCTCAAGGAGAGGATACTGTGACACCCGTGATTTGGGCAGGTTAGCTATACCTTTAGATATGGCTATGTGTTCATTTTATGTGATTAAGTAGTGTGCTATGTGATTATCATGTGTGCTAAGTGGTTTTAGTATGTGCTTAAGATCATTTTGAGTTGTATGGGCATCTCATTTTGATCATGTTTGTGGAAAGTGATTGGTATTCCATTTGTTCACATGCGGTGATAATGGAAATGATTGGCGTATAGTATGTAATGCTATGTCAAATATTTAGATTATTCTGGATTAAGTTTTTGTGGAAAATGTGTCATATTGGAAGAGAGTTAAGCGAGTGAAATGTGGAGGTTTATAACAAACTTTCTAAAAATAGAAAGTGAAATGTGAAATGAAAAGTTATTTGTAGAAAGTTTAGCAAGTAGCGTTTATGTAAAAAGGTTTAATTAAATTAGCTTTGGTTTTTATAAAAACTCAAGATAATGAAGTAAATTAGTTAATTAATAATATATATATATATATATATATATATATAGTAAGGATCAAATGAGAAGAAAACTTATAATGAGAATGATAAGAAGAAAC
>BQNB010055345.1:0-39149 GCA_026074375.1 Tanacetum coccineum
TCTTGGTCGTTTCCTATATCTTGTTTGTTGTACTTGAAGTAGCACCTCAATGTTACTATTCCGCTGCTACCTGATTTTGAGGGTGTTACAGATACGACGTATCTAATGGGTTGGATACAGCGTATTAGAGTTTCTTGGAGTAGGGACCACCTTTGATATATTCTAGAATATTTTATTCCCATATAGCTTGAATACGGCGTATTGTCTTTCCTGGATACGGCGTATTGGACTTGTTTCATTTGTGGTCTTTGGTGAGTGCAGGCACAGATACGCCATATCTTCCTTGATAGATACGGAGTATTGGTTGTCAGAACCATTAATCTTCAAAATATCTTCATTTAACCTCCAGAATGTGCGTCTTTTGCTAATATTCACCAAGTACTTCATAATTACTACAATTCTAAAATATAAATGATTAAGTAACAATTCTTTGCAATAATTATACAAAATGGGTTAATTACATAGGATAAATTATGCTATAAAATAGACGTTATTTGATGTCATCAGTTCTTTGTCTACTCGGCTTTGCATAGTTAACTCTTTATTATGGTGTACTTGTTTTCCACCATTCTTAATTAGCTTTCTTCATTAATGATTTACGAAATCGTATTTAGTTTTATTTCTTGAATAGTGAGTTTTAGTTTCAGGTGTAGGTTTTTTGTCTACTTCGCTTTGCATTGTCAAATCTTTAATATGTTGAACTTGTTTTCCACCACCCTTAGCTTGCTGCACTGATGAATTAGGACAACCATATTTAAATTTCTTTCTTTAATACTAAATTTTAATATCAAGTTGCCGTTTTTTATCTACTTTGCTATGCATTGTCAACTCTTTTGTATGGTGCACTTGTTTTTCACCATAAATGCGTTTTCATGTACTGTACTTAAGGACCTTCTTTCTGGCACCACAAAACTATCTCTATATTTTCATATTTTGTGCTCTTCTCCATTATATTTTCCTCGCTAGTTGACATGAGAAGTGGCAAGCTTTCTCCTACACCATACCAAGATTTATCAAACACTATATTTGTTAGAGGTGATACATGAAAGATTTTTGTTGTTCTGTAAATATGTTAGTTGATTGTTAATTTCCAAGGCTAAGTTAGGTTAGTATACGATTAGGATTAATTTAAGCTAGTATGTTAAGTTTCCTTATGTATTATTGCTTGCCTTCCAAGTCAAGTAATTAGCTTTGATTAGGTAAGTTGAGGAACTGACAGTTTGTATTGTAGTCGGTTATGACTGCATGTTCCATCCCTCACCTCTATAAATAAAGGCGAAATGTGATGATTTAAACTTATCCTATCTTTTGTTCTTTCTCCTTGAGCCGATTGGCATTAATACGATATTAATCTTTTGGTTATTCTTTATGGTTTATACTTATGTTTTCATTTATATCCAAAGGGTTTCTTTGGTGTTTCAACTTCATGAGCTTCTTCAAAGTGTTCTAGGGTTCCGCGATATCGATCTTTGGGTTTGTTGAAGGTATCAATTCCAACAAGTGGTATCAAGAGCTACAGGTTTGTTTGTGGTCTCTGAAGATCATTGCTATAGCAAGGAGTGTCGTGAAGAAAACTGTTTTTGGTTTTTTTAGAAGTTTTCGGTTATTCAATGAAGAAGACAAAGTTTGTTAGGCGGGTTTTTTTGTTTTCAAAATCTAGACGTGACTGTTTACTAAAAGGCAACATATATTATCTATTTGTGACTTTAATATGTTAGTATTTGTATAAACAACTACAAAGGAGACATTAGGCTAAATAAAAGAAAGTACATACTGGAGGGTACTTGTTTGCGGGCTTCTTGTAGTTCAAGATTGTAGTCGAGTTACTTGGGTTTCAAGTTTCGACTTAGTTGCTTGTTCAAGATCAAAGGTTTAGTATTCGTCTAATTAAATTCGATTTTCAAGAAGTTATTTTTTAGCAACAAAAGTTATAGAATATGTCGCCGATAGCGAAGTTTGACGTAAAAAATTTGAGGGGTCTAATCGCTTCGGGTTGTGGCGTGTGAAGATGCGGTGTCTATTAATTCAACATGGTTAGGAGTCTGCGTTAGATCCATTCCCAAAAACTATGGGGGATGTTGAAAAAACTATAGCGTTGAAGACGAATGTCTACAAGAAAGCAGACAGTGTCTTACTCTTGTGCTTAGATAACAAGGGGTTGAGGGAAGTCAACAAAGACGATTCTGCTACAGGAGTTTTGTTAAAGTTGGAAACTTTATATATGACAAAGTCTTTAGCAAATAAATTGTACTTGAAGAAGAAGTTGTTCACTTTCTACATGCATTCAAGTAAGAAATTATCTGGACATATAGATGAGTTTAATAAGTTGATCGGTGACTTGGCGAACATAGACGTTGATATTGATGATAAAGATCAAGAACTTATGTTACTTACATCATTACCATCTTCATATGATAACTTTATAAAGATATTGTTTTATTGAAGGGAGTCACTCACTTTGGAAGACGTATTGTCTACCCTTAATTTACGGGAGTTGAAGAAGAGGGCAGATACAAATGATGATGGTGATGGGCTATTTGTAAAGGAAAGGTCGAATCATCAAGGTAATCAAGGACGTGGTATTTCGTGATCAAACTAAAAGATAAAGGAACTTATAAACCAAAGTGTTATATATACTATTCTGAGGATCACCTGAAGAAAGACTATCCAAAAAGGAACAAGAAGAAATCAACTGGCTTTGTCAAGAAGAATGTGAGATAGGATTCTGGTATGCATTCTAAGGGTTATGACAATGGTGACTTGTTAATAGCGGCGAGTGAGGAGATATTCTTAGAGTGGATCATGAACTCTGGTAGCTCCTATCATATGACGCCTAAGGGGGACTTCTTATTTGATTTTAAGGAGTTTAATGGTGGTATTATTTTGCTCGGGGATAATAGAGCATGTGCCATCAGGGGGACAGGGAAGGTGAGAGTACAAATGAAAGATAGTTCAAGTTTTGTGCTTGAGAATGTGCGTTACATTCCTGAGTTAAAGATAAATTTGATATCTTTGGGCACTCTGAGTCGAGAGGGCTATACCGTGAAGTTGAAAAATGAAAGAGTTAAGGTGATCAAGGGTTCTTTGATGGTTTTTTCAAGAACTATAAAGGAAAATTGTGTGTACTCCTTGAATGGCTAGGCTGAATCAGGTGAACCTAGTGTTGGTAAACAAGAAAAGGAGAGTCTTGCACAGGTGTGGCATAAATGCATATGCCACATTAGTGAAGCAGGCTTGTATGAACTGGAAAGAAGATATGTGTTAGGGAATAAAGGTCTAGGTAAGCTCGAATTCTGTGAAAATTGTGTTCTTGGAAAATCAACCAGGGTGAGTTTTCGTCGACGTCAACACATGATAGAGGGAGGGGTCCTTCTCGGGTGGAATTGTTGAGTGGTTTTTGGTGCCTCTTATCGATTGTTGATGATTATTTAAGGAGGGTTTGAGTTCATTTTCTTAGACACAAGAATGAGGCATTCTGTAAGTTTAAAGAGTGGAAGCAGTTGGTAGAAAACCAGACAGGTAGAAAACCGAAGAAACAATAAATGGATAACAGTTTAGAGTTTTGTAATTAGGATTTTAATAACTTATTTAATGAGATCGAGATAGCAATACATTTGAAAGTTGCAAGAACTCTGCAATAGAATGGTCTACATGAACAAAGGTGTTTAGCAATTCACTCTGGTTTTCCATATTCATTTTGGACTAAAGCAACGGTGACGGCAACATATCTGATCAATAGGTCTCCATCTGCAGCATTGGAGAAGAATATTCCTATAGATTTATGGTCAGTACATCCGATGAATTACAAGATGTTAAGGATATTTTGGCTGCGTTGCTTATTCACATGTGAATCAGGGAAAGCTCAGGTTGGATGATGTTAAACCAAAGATAATCATAATCAGGGACGTGGTGTTTAATGAGAGTCTTATGTATAAGGATACTCTCAAGGGTTCTAGTGCTACAGATTCTGGTAAAGAAGTTGAGTTTGAGGTGGAACTTCAAGGCAGTAGGGTCGAACCAACTATGGATCCGCATACTGGTAAAAATCCAGTGAATGAAGATGAGAAGCAAGATGAAGGGCCTCAACAACAGAATCTAGATAACTATGTTCTGGTATGTAATAGAGCAAAGAGAACAACTAATATACCTGCAAGGTATAGGGATGACAGTAATGTATCATTGTCTAGACCATCAAGGTCTAGGGAAGAAGATGATATGGCGGCTTATGCATTTACTATTGCTAAGGAAGAAGATACACATGAACCAAGCACATTCCAGGATGCGGTTAATTTATCTAAAAAGGATGAGTGGGTTCATGCTATGGAGGAAGAGATGGGTTCTTTAAAGAAGAACCATACTTGGGAGCTGATCGATCAACCACCTAGTCAGAAGCTGGTAAGCTGCAAGTGGTTGTATAAGATTAAAGAAGGGATTAAAGTTGTTCAGAAACCAAGGTACAAAGCAAGGCTGGTAGCTCGATGGTTTACACAGCGAGCAGGGATTGACTATAATGAGGTATTTTCACTTGACGTTCGACATACATCTATTAGGGTGATTCTCTCATTAACTGCTTGTAAAGATTACGAGTTGGAAAAACTTGATGTGAAGATGGCATTTTTGCATGGTAATCTTAAAGAAACCATTTATGTGAGGCAGCGACCTGGTTTTGAAGAAGGAACAGGCAACAAGGTATGTTTGTTGAAAAAATCTTTATATGGTCTTAAGCAGTCTTCAAGGTAGTGGTATAAAAGTTTTGATGAGTATATGGTCAGCAATGGGTTTAGTCGCAACAACTATGATAGTTATGTTTACTTCAAAGAGTTTGCACCAGGTATGTACATATATCTATTCTTGTATGTAGATGATATGTTGATTGCTTGTAAAAGCAAGTCTGAGATCGAATATGCCAAGGGACTGCTACGAAAAGAGTTTGATATGAAGGAACTGGGTCCAGCTAGGAAGATACTTGGTATGGAGATTGTCGGGGATAGGGGTAGCCGAACCTCGAAGGTGTCTTAGTTATGATACGTGCTAAAAAAATTATGAATAACTATAGAGTGGATAATGACAAGTCGGTCTCTGTGCCATTAGGAGCACACTTCAAGGTATCTTTGAAGGATTGTGCGTTGAGTGACTAGGATATGGAAAGAATGTGTAAGGACCGATATACGAATGTTGTAGGTAGTTTAATATACTTGATGGTTTACACTAGACCGGATATTGCGTACTACGCCATTAGCATTATGAGCAGGTATTTGGCGAATCCAAGTAAAAATCACTAGAAGGCAGTGACGTGGAGTTTGAAGTACTTGAAGGGCACTGCTGATGTAGTTCTAGTGTATGGTAGAGATCAAGGGAATCACATGGATGTTGACGGCTTCGTGGATGCAGATTATGCTAAAGACCCTAACAAGGGTAGGTCGATAACCAGGTACATGTTTATGGTACATGGCTGTGTTGTGAGTTGGAAAGCAACTCTGTGGCATGTTGCTGCATTATCTACTACAAGGGCAGAGTATATGGCGCTTACAGAAGCTGTTAAGCAAAACATTTGGCTTAAAGGCTTACTAATTGAGCTAGGAGTAAACCTAAGGTCAGTGGTTGTAATTGTAATAATCAAAGGGCAATTTATCTCTCACAAAATGCAATGTTTCATAAGAGGACAAAGCATATCAACGTGGGGTATCACTTTTTCATGGAGATCATGGAGTCTAAAGAGATTAAAGCAGCAAAGATCCACACGGAAGATAATGCAGCTGGCGCATTTACAAAGGTGGTTCCATGTCTGAAGTTCAAGTATTGCATGGAAATACTTGATGTCGGTGCTAACTAAGTCTTGTTACTAAGGTGGAAATTGTTAGTCGATTGTTAGTTTCCAAGGATAAGTTAGGTTTGTATACGATTAGGATTAATTTAAGCTAGTTATGTTAAGTTTCCTTATGCAATAGTGCTTGCCTTCCAAGGCAAGTAATTAGCTTTGTTTAGGTAAGTTTAGGAACTGACAGTTTATTTTGTAGTCAGTTATGACTACATGTTTGACCCTCTCACCTCTATAAATACAGCCGAGGAGGTGATGCTTTAAATCTTTTGTTCTTTCTCCTTGAGAAGATTGACATTAAAACGATATTAATCTTTCGGCTATTCTTTGTGGTTTATACTTGTGTTTTCATTTATATTCGAAGGGTTTCTTTAGTTTTGCAAGTTTGCGAGCTTTTTCGAAGTGTTCTAGGGTTTCGTGATATTGATTTTTGGGTTTGTTGAAGGTATCGATTCCAACAAAATAATGTAAGAGTACAAGAATGTGAAAAATTACATGTTCAAATTAAATAGAAAGAAAAAGGTAATTTATGTGAACTAAAATTATGTAAATAAAACAGCCCACAAAGTTCCATGCCTTCTCATGAAGATTTTTGCACGTGGCATTGTGCTATAGCTACAATATAGATCTGGCTAAACACAAGAAAATACTAGAAAAATAAAATATATGTGTAAGGAAAAGCTCATTAATATAACGAAAACTAAATAGAATGAATAAACGTAAAGAAATCACCACACATAAATCTTGTTTCTAGTCCGGATATTGATGGAACAAGATATCTAGCTGTGAATGAACACAGGGGAGTTGCACAAAATTTAATATCACAGTTGTACTTTCGCTCTTTTTCATTGTTAAAATTTAACTCACTGAAAGCTCCCTATGTCATTGATGATTAGTGTGACATAGGGTTTTTTTAGTCTAGTCGATGTTTGGTTTGTACTATTGTTATGTGTGCATTTTTGTCTAGGCTAGTTTTTTATCTTTAGATTGGTTTGTCAATCTAATGTGTTTATGTTTGAAGCACAAATTATGTGTTTGCTTGTATAAGTCAATATAGTGCTTTGTCATGTTGTCTGAACTTCATTTGATTGATTAATATACATTACTAGAGTAAAAACTCTTTATCAAAAAAACTTAACTCATTTGCTTGCAAAGATTCAATCGATTTTACCTTTTAGGTGTGAAACTTTTTTCATGTCTCTCATTAACAAATACTACGTAGTATGTCTTGGAAATTACTTTAATTTTCAACATAAATGCTATTTGATTTTGAATGAAAGGCATATTGTATTTTTTAATCAACAGCATACGGCATTTTTGTTAGTGCTTAATTGATTGGAACAATACTTTGATTTAAATAATAAAAATGTAATAAAACATGAGATTTAGGTTTGTGTTGTTTAGTTTACAAATTTCAAATAGAGTAAATTGAAGGTCGAAGAATATGAAGGCATTTTTGTTATTTCAAATGGTCGATAGATTAGAATCTATATCTATATTTATATCTATAATATATATAAATAGTTTGAATGTTGGAAAATTAAAAAAACTATATATGAAAACCATAATTTCATTCGGTTTAAATAGTGTTTAATCCTCAAAATCTTCAAACTTTTATTATTTTTCGTTTATAACTTATAAACTTTTTTTATCACTACAACTATCAACCGCTATAAAATCTCATTACTATACACGGGTACTCGTCCAATACATCTTTTGTAAAAGTAGAGCAACAATATACATATTCGCATGCATACCTTCTATCGATCGAAAGTATATATGTTCAGTCTAGATTAGGAAAAAAAATACAACCAACAATAAAATCTAACATCTTTGGTAAACATAGTGTGAGTCTCAAACTGAACAGATCTTTACAGCCTGCTAAGGGTGATAACCAACTTGTACAAATACAGATTGGCTATAGATTTACAAACTTTTTCATATAAACTTATTCTCATTATAGATAAAGCTTTCAATAGGTTTATAAAATTATCAACTCATGCAATGGATTAATTTATAAACCTTTTTTAAATGATAAATCTTTTCATGCCACTTAAAGTTGAAATAGTTTTTTACTATATATAGTGTGACAACTGTGATCAAGCCAGGTTAGTTTAACCGTTAGAGTTAATCTGACTAGTTTTTATGTGAATTGAATTAATGGTGTAAGATAATTATATCATATTGTGATGTGAATAATGAGATTGATTAAGATGATATTGGTAGAAATGAGTGATTTTATCATTTCATTTCGGTTATGATGGAGATTTTGTAATTTTAATGTGTTTCGTTATTTTAGCATTGGTGGAATCAACGTAGCATGTATCGTTAATTTCGGTTCAAGATTATTTAGTAAAATAGGATTCGAAAAAATAATTTTATAGTGAGTAACAATTACATTTGGGAAAATGAATAATTAAAATACATATTTTCTATATAGTGTTTATGTGTATTCATTTAAACGACTTCAAGTAAATATGTAATATATAGTTTTTTTAAATAATAAATAATATATATACAGCTAAAATTAATATATATATATATATATATATATATATATATATATATATATATATATTATATAGGGTGTTTGTTGGATCGACTCAAGGAGAAAAAAGGGGGGAAAAGGGAGTCCACGTTTGACTAGGAAACTAACTAAAAATCTCTTATAAATACTCTTTATACACAAACTCTAAAACATGTTTTTATCTCCTCTCCCTTTGTGTATGTCGACCGGCCCAAAGAAGTAAGAAGAACAACAACAAAAATTGAAGAAAATTTAGGAGAAAAATCGTAAGGATTCTTGGTTAAAAGGTTTCGTATAACCTTTTTTATTTAAACTCTTTTTAATCTAATTATTGTAACTTTTTAATTGATGGAATTAGGGTTTCATAAAATATCAGTAAATATATAGTTATGATCATAAAATATTAATTAGAGAGTAATCAAGAAGTTAACTATGCGTTTGATTACGTTTAGATAATGTTAAATTCGAAGTTGAATCTGAGCAGAATTTTAGGTCAACTTGTTTGGATCATAACTCGATGATACGGATGAGTTTTATATAGTTTCCAGAGTCTAAAATCATCTACAAAGAATCTACTTTCCAATAAATTTGGTTTCATGAGTTGAAAGTGAGTTGAAGTCAGTCAAAAGATTTTTACAAGATTCATTGTCGAATCTGAGTTTTCTGAACAGTTTTGAGTCATGTTTGTGAGGTCAAAAACCCTATCAATTTTTTTTGATGTGAAATCGAAGCTGATATAAGTTCAAGGTGTCTAGTAACCCTTGTAATTTTTTTAGATTTTTTTGAAGGGTCTAAATATTTTTAGAAAAATCAAACTTTTTGGTGTGCGATCAGATATTTTTCTGGACAGTTTATGTTGTGATTTTTTTTAAAAATAGTAAAACTTAATAATTCTTTTTGGAAAAATTCCAGTAGGTTTAAAACTCATTGAAGTTGATGTGAACGGGTTTTGGAAGTCAGAGGAGGTCGATTAGTATTTTATAAAAAAAATCAAGACACCTCAATTTTCTATAGTAAACTAGAAATATGAACGTCGGTGTAAAACATGGTTAGTGTAAAGATAACGTGTGGGAAACTTGTTGGGATAGTCATGAATGTATTTTCAAATATTAGGATCCATCAATTGAAGGTTACATGGATAGAGCCGTAAAGCCTTTATCATGTGTAACCCGTATTATATGTTTGTGTAGATTTTTTCTTGGAATTTTATGCGCGCGTGTGATCTTTGAGGTGAGTATTCGTAGCCCCATTTTCTTATGTTTTCTTGGGGTGAAAATGATACTAAATTGTTTTTTAAATGTTTTAAGTGTTGTGTTAAGTTGTTTTATTGTTTTGGACAAAATGTGATATTATATTGCTATGTATGTGTGGATTTTAGGATCGGGGGTAACGCCAACCTGTATGATGTGGATTTTGGGATCTGGGGTAACGCCTACCCGTATGATGTGGATTTTGGGATCGAGGGTAACGCCTACCCGTATGATGTGGATTTTTAGGATCGGAGGTAACGCCTACTTGTTTTTTGTGATATTGGATCGGGGGTAACGTCTACCCGTATGATATGGATTTTGAGATCAGGGGTAACGCCTACCTATATTGTGTATAAGTTATGTGTGCATTCTAGGTGAGCTTGGTTGTGTGAAACGCTAGTGCTAATCTAAGCCTAAATGTGATTATGAGTTGATTAAATGCTTACATGTAGGTATAATATTCACGTTTGTCATAAATGTATGGTGCACAGCAAATGTATGTTTTAAGTTAAACCTATGAATCTCACCAACGTAATGTTGACGTTTTTAAGTATCATTTTTAGGTATGCCTAGTGATGTTTAAGGAGTAAGACTTCATGGCTAGCAAGACTATAAGATCCTGCATTGGAGTCTTATTATCTATCATTTATATTATGTACTTTCATTTTTAGGATATTTTGGATTTCGGTGTTTTAATACTTTATGACTATGTATTGTTGTGTTACGATTAACCTCGATACAAGTCTCCCCTTTTGTGTTAGGTGTCATCATAACATTTTGATTTAATAAATGTTTATGCATTTTAGTTATTCTATATTGTGACATCAATGTGTTATGACGATGCCTATCGTGTTACGCCTCGTGTTTTTGCCTTGGCAGGGTGTGAGAGATTGGTATCAGAGCCATTGGTTATAGAGAAGTAGGTGGTTTGACCTAGACTATAACCTAAGAGTCCTTCATATAGTTTCATAATAGGAATTATGTGTGATATAGTTTATATATATACTTTTCATGTTCTTTCTTTTCTATGAGTTTTATTTCGACCCACGGGATACACTATATCAAATGATTTAAAAGAGAATCCAATTGAGGAGGAGCCTCTCGAGGAACTAAAGAAGGAAGGGTAGTTAGAAGAGTCGAAGGAGGCTGACTCAGATCTCCTGTCAGATGCTCGTAGCAGGTCTGGACCCGCAGAGTCGGGTGACTCTTGCAAAAGCAAAGTCAAACCAAAGCGAGGCCCAGCATAAGCTTATCCCATCTTTTACCTCGATGCATTGCTATTAGCAATGATTTCTTTTAGATATATCGTATTTTATGGCACCATGGGACTTTTGTTTTCTTTTTTCCGTTTTGGATTTTATCTTTATATAAGTAAATATTGCTTTGATGGAGCATTGTGTTTGTGTTATATTAGGGTCGTGTAAGATTGGCTATGTGGTATAGGTATATGTTTGTGTATTATCATTGAGATGTGTAGTCTTGGAAGTAAGTATATGTGTGAAAGGATGCAATTATAATTATGGTTGGCCAACATAATTATAAAGACATCACACATGTGGACTTATGACCATGATTGCATTGATCGGTGTTTGATTATTAGGTGGTGGTGTGAGATGTTGTGTTATGTGCGATTGAGTTATGGATGGTTACGTAGTCATTAAGTTTCTCTCTATCTGACGTTTACGGATACCCCAAATACATGTTATTACTAATATTATGATTATTAGGTTTGTTCATTTGCTCGATTATTCATTCAGGATATCTAACACTCATTTTAGCATTCTTTGTTCGTACCATGTCTGTACGGATGTTCTATCGTTCCCATTCAATGTCTTGATATATATTGGTTGTTCGGAACTGCTGCTTTTGGCTATTGGTACATTTCATTGGTTCTTTCCTTGCATGGATTACTCATATAAATATTTGATTTTTTTATCTCGAGAACTATTTGTTCGTAACATGTTAGTACGGATACCTACTCCCTTCTTTATATATCCTTTGGTTTTCGTAACATGTTTGTGACATTTTAGTACTGATGCTTCTTTATGTTTGTTCTTTTGATCGTTAGTATATATGAGTCCTTACGTTCTTCATTTGGTTCATGATGTCTTGCATGAATTTCACTTATACGTGTTCGTTTGATTGTTATTCTTATTATATGGTTCCTTGATAACATCAAATAATTAATACTTTTAGTATCAAAATCCCTATTAAAATGCCTGTAAATTATTATTTATTTTCTTGGTTATGGTACTTAATCACTCTATATGTCATCTACAGGAAGAAGCAAGCATTAATACATAATGACACGTAGATTGGACAATATGGTGAAGCTTGGACTCTGTTACGGTGTAACTACTTCGATTGAGTTGCGTCGTAATTCAAAACAATGATTACGTGCCATTGAATAAGTTATGGCATAATTGCTTAGTAACAATTGCGGCATAACTATTACACATCAACATAGTTGCGGTTGCTTAGTCACCATTACGACGTAATGGTCCTCTTTAATTTCGCCGTAATCCCTCTTTTGATCTATGCTTTAGGAAGTCTACATTAGTAATGTTACGGCATAACAGTACTCTTATGGTTACGCCGTAACTATCATGAAATCTATATATACTTACAAAATCCAGCTCATTGAAGACATCTCTATTCCCATAGCCCCTACAAGGGTTTAGAGAAAAACCACTTATCATCAGCAAAAGCTAGAAACAAGAAGGAAGGATGAAGAAACCATGTTAAGATGTGACAAATATAGATTTAGGAGTTTTGGTGTCTCGAACTTGTTTCCCATGCTTGTTCTTTACATTATCTTGGATCTAAACATGGTGTAATTGTCTTTAATATTATCTTTGTTTTATTCCCTTTTGGTTTCCTTCTTTTTCCTGTTATTATCATAGTTATCTGGATGTTGCTTTTGATGCAGGATCTTAGTCTAGGTTTTGAGTTGAGGTTGTGAGAACCTTGAGTGCATGGATACCCTCTTTGCTTAAGTGTTTTCTATTCTCCAATTGAAGTACCCACCTTTATTGGTGGTTCCGCCTACACCCATTAGGCGTCCCCTTAGCCTTAAGATCAAAACTAAGTCTCTACACTAATTGCATTAAGATTGACCTTAGTGTAATCTTTGGCCCTTATTTCAGCAGAAAGTGAGCTTCCAACATATGATCTAGCTATAGTATCAGACATGACACACGATCGAGTCTTGATTACCCTTTCCTTTAAGCTGATAGAGGATTTAACCACTGTGAACTAGGAATAGGTCAATTCCCCTCGCGGGTTCATTCCACCTAGGGATCATAGGCTAAACAAGGATGGATTTCTAAGTTTAGTGTTGCCTCAGATGATTATGATAATACATTGCACTAAAAGAAAAGTTAAGAGCTGATTTGTTTAATTCAAGGGTATTATACCTTCTATCTAGCATTCCTCTCTTCTCTGATTATTATTTCCTTGCATCATTGTTTAATCTCTCTTTTTCTCAATTGTCTTACTTCATTAATAAATTGCTCTTGGGAATGACCTCGGATTTACCAGACCTATACTACTCATGATCGGGTTCTCTGCCTGTTAGTATGTTTGTAATATATAGGTGAAACGAGTTTTATAAATTTAAAACTTGTAATAGATTATTCAAAACAATTTATGCATCATTCCTTGTAGTTTCTTTCGCCTTCAAACAATAGATTTGTGTTAGAGTCCTTACGGTATTTTGCAATCCATTTTGGTATTACGATGTCCTTTGTTTGAGTTACATATTTTATATTGATGTCGAACTATGAAAATCCTTTTGAATTATATCTTAATGAGCCTTGGGGAAAACTATTTTTTTAAATCAGTTTATGAATACGCTGTGATGCCGCTTTTATGTGAATGTCTCTCTATTTTTATGAAAACTAAGTTTACAATGATATTTATGAACACAATGTGATATCGGTTGATTGTCAAAACTATGTTTAAAATGATCTTTATGAATAAGATATGATACCAATTTTATATGATTGTCCCTCTATTTTTATTTATTTTGAAAAGTATGTTAATGATTTATACGAGTAAGATGTGATACACTTTTATATAACTATCTCTTGATTTTTTTATGAAAACCATGTTTAAAATGAGTTTTATAAAGATTATATTTAAGATGATTTTTGTAATTAAAATGATTTTTTTTATTTAAAACAATTTTTTATCGTTTTATAATGATTTTTTGGTTATTTAAAACAATTGTTTTTATTATTTTAAAATGACTTTTATAAAAACAATATTTAGTTGGTTCTTTCGGGTAAAGTCGATTATTGTTATAAGAATTCTATATTTCTCATTTATCAATCTTGATGCGTATCGTTATTCAATATGTGCTCCTTTTGTCGTGGTACGCTTGTTGATTCTTTCGTTTGCGTTTCCCATCAGTACATATATTGTATCCTTTCTTTTAAAGGATTCTCATGACATTTGAACAGCATCTATTTTCATCTGTGAAATCCCTTATATGTTTCCTAGCCTTTGATTTGATATTCGTTTGCTACCATATTATTTGATTCTGGAGCTAATTTTAGTTTCATATCTACTGAATTTGTTCTCCTATTAAATGTGAAACTTAGTATCTTAAGACCTAGTTATGTGATTGAAGTAGCTAATGGGAAGAAGGTAGAAACTGATAGGATTATCCGCGGGTGCATACTAGAATTAGGAGATTCCTTATTCACTGTAGACTTGATACCATTTTGCCATGGGAGTTTTGATGTTGTTGTGGAGATGGATTGGTTGTCTAAACATAAGGCTGAGATAGTTTGCCACGAGAAGGTGGTTAGGATACCTTTGGCAAGTGGCAAGATACTTCGGGTTCAAGAAGAGCAAACCGAGGAAAGTCTGAAATCCCTTAAGAGCACGAAATTAGACAAACCAAAGTTAGGCAACATTTCGATCGTATGAGACTTCCCTGGGGTATTTTTTGAGGATCTATCGGGATTACCACCACAACGACACGCTAAATTTCGCATAGACTTAGTAAAGAATAATCATATAACATACATGGAAAGAATAGGCAAGTTGTTTTAGTGAGAGAAAGGGTTGGATGAACTCTTAGAGAGAGAAAGAAAACATATATTGAATTGTGTAAAAAATGAGCAACCAACCACCTCTCCAAGGCATGGAGAGGTGTTAATATACTTACAATAAACAAGTAGGCTTGGGCTTGCGTGGGTTTATCCATGGGCCTTTGCTAACTAACTATGTAAGTTTCCAAAAATTACCTAATGAGCTAACGACTGTTATCTATGGAAGCGACCGACACTTTCATAGGAATTTCGTATTCCTAACAATCTCTTCCTAAGAGAGGTCGCTCCATTTTACAAAAACTTAAACCTAGCATACTATGCTTTATCTTTAGTCTTGAGCTCATTTAACTTCAATCATTAACTTATGATTTGATGTAGCGATCATAGACTTTAGGTCTTGAGCTTATTCCTCAGCTTGTCTTGAATGTGATCTTGATCACCTTGAGATCATCAACCAAGCATAATCTCTTTTTTGCCATCTTGTAACCTTGGCTATCTTGTGAACTTGTGACTTCTAGACCGACATGCTCATACCTTTCTTGATTTGTTGACCTGAAAAGCTTTAATGTTGCATCTTTCTTGAAATTCTTTAACTTTAACACTTTGTCACTTCGAGAAAGACGTTCGGTATCAGAGTGACAGAAACTTCTTTGAAATTCTATGACTTTAATACTTTGTTACTTCAAGAAAGACGTACGGTGTCAAAGTAGCGAAAGTCTTGAAACATGTACTTGAGCTTTCATGGTGTCTTTATGTTTGTCGGTCGGGTATGAGCATGTGGTTATGAATCTTGTGAGTCAGCTAGAATCAGGTACCTTCACCTCCATCTTTAAGTATCCTGCATTAAAACAGTTAGTAATAAAGCAGGGGGACAAATATGGCTTTGTCATTCGCCCGTGTTTGGTTAGAGTAACCTTTGAATCCGTGAGGATTGACTTGTGATCAGGTAGATTCAATTTAAGAAGAATCTCCTTGACAGGATTTCCAGCTGAAGTTTTGAATCTTTCTAACACATGTGTATCAGTTTCATCAAACTCAGCATATTATCATTATCAGAACGTCTCAAAGACAACACAATAAGAGTGAATCAGTGAGTTACTATCTCACCGATTAAAATAAGAATTTTATTTGAAAATCAATCGATGTATCACTTTGCTAAAGCGGTTTTGTGACACATCGAGAGTGTTAATCATTTCAAAATTCATCATCAATCGTCAATTCATAACCTGGAACAAGTTTGATTATTATTGAATCGCACCATCGTTTCTTTCCAGTTGTCACAAGTTTGATTCATATAGAATCGCACAAGTTACCTACCATAAGCTTGTTTGATATTGGCTCAAGCAGGATTTCCATCTTCATTGTGAATTATATCACTCGGATGTTCTGGCAAAATCACAAGGATAATGCGTAGGACACTTAGTATATTTCTTGTTATTCACATTGTGTGAGATAGCAAGCATAATTTTGACAAGTTTATTAATGAGATTTATGGATGATCTCTTTTGGCTCTAGACTTAATTGTACACTTTGCTTTGAGTGATCAGAGGCTGGAGCAGACTGCCACCTTTTCAATATCAACTAACTTGGAGTGAGAAAGTTAATAGAAATGCGTGTAATCTCTGTGAAAAATGAAACAAGAGTCTGTTGAGAGAACTTGAGTGGCTAGGGAGGGTTGTGCATAGCGTCACTGGGTCCATGACTATCTTTAATGTCAGACAACACCTTGGTGTTTCTGACAGATTATGTATTGACCTGGTTTCTGCCTAAGTGTATGGAGGGCTTCTTTCTTTACACCCTTTATCCTTACATTTCTTTTTCATTCTTCTTCAATGCTTACCGATACTTCATAACTAACACCTTGTTGGGTTTGTTCCAATGTTAGCTCCATCTCAGTCGGCACTTTTCCCGATTCTCACTTTTTCTCCTTTTATATCATACCTAAGGACTTCTACACTAACTAGTGGATATCCCTGGGAAGATCCCTTCGGTTCTGGCTAGATCATGGGATTTTTAATACCTATGCCTAACCACCTTATAACTCCATAAATTTAAGTACATGGTCGGTCTTTTGGGTATTCCATCACAATCAAAACCAAAATCATTAAAAAGTTCAATCAAAGTGTTTGATATAAATATCAAAAGATTTACACTTTGAGAGTTTTTCATCATCACTAAAAGCTCCCCCTTAACATGTACACCGTAATTGTAGTACATGTTAAGTTTAGAGTGCATTGAGTCCATTTTATATGATCACATTTCAGTACATATTAGATGCAGTTTAATCACATTTTCTCCCCTTATCAAAAATGTTAATCCCTTGATATTTTGGATATCATTTGATTAAACGTTCGGGGACAAAAAGTTACACAATATCTAACAGGAACATTTTAATGCTCCCCCTCAAATTATAAGGGAATTATATGGTGGTTGAGTATGTTAATTTGAAATTTTTTTGAATTTACTAAGAAATTCTTGAAAATTCATACTCAAACACTATATATGCCTAATTTTTAAGTCTACACTACATATATACAAATGCACAAGTTTTTCATGAGGATTGACCTTTTATGATGAGGACATCATATGATAAATCATATGGACCTTTGCAGCAGCCAAAAGTTACCCTCGTATGGTCTCCTACTAACAAATCTTTCCAAGCTTCTAATTATCCTCTTTGACTTGAGCATTTTCTTGATCGCCTGAATCATAGCTTTTGCTCGTTCCTTGTCACTCTGCCTCTATATTGTCTTTGGTAGATATTCCATCCTAATCCCTTTCAGTCGATCATTAAGAGCAGTCTGAACATCATCGAGTGTACCGTCACTAAACTTGTAGAGTTCATCAATACGCATCAATATGTTCTTCTTGTCTTTGTTCTGATAGATGAACCCTCTAGGATAGGAATATGCTGTATAGGCATCCTTTTGTTTAAGATCAGATCTGTACGTATCTGGCTTTGTGATGTTGAGCTTATTTTGGTAACTTTCAATACCTAACTGAAGATCTTCAACACGCCTTTGGATGATGATACTTCTTGTAAATATTCTCAGAGAGACACCAAAAGCGAGACGATCTTCAACATTGAGATTTGTCAGCTTGCTTTGAACAAGAAGAATCAGCATGTCTTCGATATCTTGTAGGCGAAGCTGTTTGAAGTCTCCTTCCTTGAATGTATATAATTTGTTATCATCTCTACAAACGGTGATCCAATCCAAATGTTTATAGCCGTGCCATTTGACAATTTGAAGCTTTGTGACATTAATGATTCTACGTTTTGAGTATACATCATGAGCCAATTCCCTGTTAGCAACAAATCCATAGAATTGTTGACGTTTGCTTCCCCAATGAGAAATTCCCCATAGTGCATGCTTGTCATAGTTGACTGGCACTTCATTCCAGATTGTGTTGGGGACCAAATCTTCAATCCATTTGATATGACCATAATCTGCAGCCTTGGTCTTTGTGACGGAAGTTGCATAAGTACGGCTGGAGACACCACCAGATAGATACGTAAGGTCCGACACTCCATAATCTGCAAGCCTTTCGGTCTTATGACAGAAGTTCATAAGTACGACTGGAGACACCACCAGATAGATACAGCAAGGTCCGTTGTTGATGAAGTGTCAAATGGAATGAGGACTTGGTATGACCGCAAGAGTTAGGTATCAATGGGTAGTGGCTTCGCAATCATGAGGATATTGCAAAGACTTTCAAATTTCAGTTTGCCAATCTAGTTGCTCTGTGGTTTCCTTGTAGACTTCTTCAAAGAAGTATTCAAGCTCAACCAAACTCTTGCATGTACCTTTCATTAGCTTAAATATTGGATCGGCTAATAATTCAGGTGTTAAAGTGTCAATTTTGAGCCGATTCATCATAAATGCTGAGAAGTCCAGAGGAATATCCATTAGCTCATCAAATGATTCACGAGGACCTTCTTCCCAAGCCAGATTAATTAACCAAGGTTGAACTGGTCCATGAACAGCATGTAAAGTCTTGTTCTAATCACGATCGAGAGTAGGAAGCTTGGCTGGTTTTTGAAACCAATCAGGATGCTGAGATGTGTCTTCATCAGATTATTCTTCAGTAGCTCCTATATCAAACTCCTAATATGCGTCTTCTTCTAAATCTATGGTAGTGTGCATTGGCTCCTCTACTTGAGCAGACTCGCCAGCGGACCTATGATGAGATTTGGATCCTATTGTTGACTTGCCAGTAGTCTTGGATGTCTTTTCCTTTGGTGCACTGGTTGACTCAGGTTCTTTTCCGGATCTCCTTCTTTTGGACCCCTAGTTTGATCCAGTGGAGGGTTCTTTGTCATCATCTACATCATCTCGACATTGTTTGATAGTGACAGTGTCTCCATATGCATCCAGGATGTCTTTGTCAGCATCATAAGCATCAACCAGTGCTTTATAGAGATTCTTTAGTATATCTGACCTGTTAATTGATTTGTTAGCTTCCATTTTGTCAATGAGAATCTTTTTCAGCTCCAGTTCAGATAGGTTAGCTGCTACAGCATGGGATGTCTTTGCTTTATTTGATGAACGAATGAGAACTTCAGACTCAGGTTGAACGTTGACTAACTTCTCAATTTTCAGCAAAATCTTGGAGACTTGAGCCTTGACTTGTTCTTTGACTTGGTCCTTGATTATTTTCTTTATATTATCATCAAGTTTATCGAGGAAGTCTTCATTTTCTGCTTGAGCTTCTTCTCGGAGTCTGTCTGACTGTAATTGAACAGCTGTTTTGATGCCTTAATTCATCTTGTTGGCCAAGTAGTTGTCAAAAATGCTAGGAATGGAAGAAACTGCTTCAGGAAATTGATTCATTTGCTTGAACTCAGAGAAGTTTGTTTCCAACCTTTTTAGTCTATGGTCAAACCCAAATAAAGATCCAAAGTTTAGAAGATTTTGTAGGGAGGAGCTTAAAATGGTTGTTGGTGTGGGAACTGGTGTTTGTGGCATATGTGTGATGAGAGGAGTGGGTGGTGGAGGAAGATTTGTTGCAAACACAAGAGGTGGCTCAGCAATAGTTGTGACCGAAACATCTACCAGTGAAGTTGCCTCAGTGTTAAATAGTGAGTCAATACATGTATCTGGTCTGGGGTTGAGCATGTTAGACACAAAGCCAGATGACACAAAAGAACTCTGCTATTGACCTTCAGGATTGATCAGAGCAGTGAGTATCACATGAGTATATTCTATTTCCTGAGTTGCTTGAACATTAGGCAATGGAGCATCCATTATCACAGTGTCTCTTCCCTCTAGATTAACGTTTATGTCCCTGTATAGCTCATTTACGTCGTCCTCTTCATGTGTCGCCTCTTCAACCCTCTCTTCTTCCTCAGAATTTGTTCCTTAAACTTCTTCATTGCTTTCATCATCAAAGGATTCAACATGAGAGGGTGTTTGAACCCTTGGATCAAAGCTATCTTCCTCATTTACTTCTTCATCTTGCTTTGCATCATCATCATAAGTTGAAAACTTAGGATGAACGAAGTCATCACCATCGTTGTCTGAATTTGTTTGCTCATTATCATCATCTTGATTTTCATGATCTTGATTAGCAACATCGTCATCATCATCATTTAGGCTCACTTCATCATCATCCTCCTAGTGAAGCAGACCAAGTAGATCTAGAGTCCGGGATAGCTCTCCATATTGTAATTTATACATCTAAAATTATAGTTACACAAATATTGTCCTTTTAAGTCTGTGTCTATGATACGCTTTGGGCTTAACTAGTTAATTGGATATTTCCAATGGTTTATTGATCGTGCTGACTAGCAGGTGACCTAGATAATTCAACAAGTAACGTTTTGATTCCATTGGATAGTTGGACAACAAGTGACTCCTAGTAGGTAAAAATGTGCGAGCGACCATTAGAACGACTACTTGCGTGTACATGCAAGTCGAGCACTCAATCATGCGTACGGCAGTCATTTAACACACAAGCTCACCTCACTGCTTTAGATATGCCCATCATGAATCGATCTAAATCATTCAACTCACAAGGATCTCTTCTCATAGTGCATGTACGTGCTATACAGAGTGACAAGACTCTAACTACGTCTCAGGCATAGGCGATTAATTGACTCAAGACTTTTATCTCAATCACATGACACAGCCGATCAACCTTTTCGCATGCAGAAACATCAAACATTCGCACATATAACAAGACAGATCGCCGAACTATCTAATCGATTTCTGATCAATGGTGTTTACTCACACATCTTTTATCTTCTAGTATAAGGTTCGCCAACCTCAAATCACATTTTCATCTTTTGTCCTCAGTATTGCGTGAGGAGATAACATGCAGTTATTCACAGCAATTGACATTGTACGTCACCACATCCAAACACGTGCCAGTTCTCTCAGGGATGAAACCCACCTTTTTCCGTTAGAAATTTGGATTTAGAACTGACCATAGGTTTAACATAGGTTTAGATAGAATAGATAGAATTAACATAGATTAGATAGCCAAGATATTAATTAAATTGATAGATTTAACCTCGCTTCAAGTGTTCGGCACCCTACTTACCACGAAACTACTTCTGATCGGGTACATTGCCCGTTAAAGTGTTGTTTTTGGTTTAGTCGGCAAAATATAAATTTAAAACTTGAATCAATAAAATATACACTACACAACGATACATCAAGTTTTTGGCGCCGCTGCCGGTGAGTGAAAATTAATCTTGATTTTTATTTGATATTTTGGTTTTTAACATTATATTAGATCTAACCTGTAGGATTAGTGTAATTTAGATTAGTGTATATCCTTGTATATTCTGTAATATTTGTATATTTGTCTTTAATTGTTTGCTTGTATGTTTATTTATTTGCGTATTTAATTGTTATTCTTAAATACACTGTTCTGGTCGACAATTGAATACGGCGTATCCATTTCCATCGGATACGGCGTATCCAGCTTTCTGTCTAATACAGAGTATTTATCCCATCAGATTAATACGGCGTATCCACTTTCATTGGATACGGCGTATCGATAATCTGGAACATAAGCAAATTCTAAGTTTCTTGTGATTGATTTTTGTGCCAAAATTTTTTTACCTTTCTTCGGAACAAATCCTACTGATTGTTTATCCCTTGTTTCAGGTAGTGCATGACAAGGAGTTCTAACCTATGAACAACAACTTACCCCTTGACAAAGAACTGTACGAAATTCAATCATCAGGAGACACTTCACAACTCCTAAGCCTTGACGAATTGAGATCGCCTGATTTCAATCTACTTTCTGACCAAGAATACTCGGATGAAGAAGAAGAGGAAGCAATGGCAGAAACAATGGGGCAATACATGAGCAAGACCCGAACGGACTATGGATCGGGAGTCGCTAGGCCTAAAAATGATAACAAATATCAATTTGAACTAAAAGGACAATTTCTTAATGAGCTTCGAGAAAACACGTTTAGCGGTTTGGATAATGAGGATGCAAATCAACACATTGAGAAAATTCTTGAAATCTTTGACTTATTCCATGTTTCTAACAACTGTGGATCAACTAATGATCCGAGTCTTCCCTATATCCTTAACTGGAGCCGCAAGTCGTTGGCTAAGAATGAACCAACTGGTTCAATAAAAACTTGGGAAGATCTTAAGACTAAATTTTTGAACAAGATATGCCCAAACACTGTTCGAAACTGCGAAGATAATTAGGAAATCAACAACTTTCAGCAAGAGCCAGATGAAACCCTTTTCAAGTATGGGAAGCGCCTTAAAGAAACTCATGATGAAGTGTCTCTCAACACTATTTTGACTGATATGCAGGAGTAATTTGGTTTCTCAAATTGGTTTGGATATTTCGACACACAAATTCTTGACTGCAAGAGGTGTCATTCCCTACCATGACTGTGGCGCGATAGGCTCAAAAGGCCGATCCAAGAAATTGGCGGAATACTCTTCAAAATGGCATAAGGAACATCTAGAATGAAGAAGTACTGAGACATCCGACAGAAGTACGGGACTAGGCTGCTAATACAAGCCCAACTGTACAATCTTGGAAGGGAGACAAGAGGTTAAATTGAAAAAGGTTTATGCAGCACAAGTAGGCTGTGAACAATGCAAAGGATGACCCTATTAACAACCAAAGATTGCCACTAAAAGATGAAAGAGAAAACCCTAGACGAAGCTGATACACCAATTTTGATGACCTTTTCAGGAGGGTGATATAGATCCACAGCTCCATTGTACTATCAAAGGAACAACGCAAATCCTTCATGACCAAGAAACAAATGCAATCCTATGGAAGATAACCCTGACAAATTCATGAGTGAATCAGCAAGAGACCAAACGAAGAAAATTCCAATTTGATCACAGAAATCTGGAGCTACGACAGATTCTTCCATATGGAACCAAGGAGCCATCAATCAAAACTTAGAAATATACAAATCGTCCGAGAGCATCACCTAAAATTCATCACCCACTGGATCAAAACTCAACAATCAGGTACACCCATGACTACGCACATATCTCAAAACTTTAACTCAGGAAGTCGGAATGTGTTAACTAACGAAAACAGTAGAGCTTCGATAACGACACAAAGTGTGTGGGGGTTTCTTATTCTCCATGTAATGTTCCATATGACTTTTTCAAGAGTCATACAAATATTTTTCCAACATGGGAGGATGGTTGTCCGCACCAGCGATGATCATAAAGTCTGCTAAAGTTGTCATTTTAAATTGATTGATTAAATGTGTTGGGAATTATTGATTTGATGATACAAAAGAACTTGCTCAAAAGGATAAAGAATGAAACAAAAGGATCAAAATCGACAATATGGAATTCTACAAAAGATGGAGGATCCTAAAAGATCTCCTTAAAAGATAAAGATTGTAGATTAGGAAAGATTTAGTTTCCAAATACAATTAGGTTTTCTTTGTAAGTCTTATAGACCTTCTCTATATATAAAGAATCCATAGACATAGATTTTGTGTGTGTTAATGGCGTGTAATATTGTGCATAAGTAAAGATTGTAACATCAAGAGTATGTGTATGTTAAGCCACAAGATCAAAGTGTCATTAATCATGTTACAGTTATAAACATTCAATAATTGACACATAGAATTGTGTGCTTGGTAATGTTGAATAATAAAACCTAGAGAAAATAACATTGTTCTTTAATTTAAATTCCGTTTCGTATCAATACTTTGATAATTTCTATCCAATTGAGGT
The DNA here is from genome assembly GCA_026074375.1 of Tanacetum coccineum. Taxonomy (NCBI): domain Eukaryota; kingdom Viridiplantae; phylum Streptophyta; class Magnoliopsida; order Asterales; family Asteraceae; genus Tanacetum; species Tanacetum coccineum. The sequence continues at coordinate 23,847 of BQNB010055345.1, forward strand.
TTTAAAAACGATTCTCAACAAGTTGGAATCAGAGCTTGTATGCTTTGAGAAACTTTGCTAAGAAGGACATAGATCAAGACCCTCAATACATATGGTGGCTAGCATCAAAAGTGCCTATCTCAAATCAGTAAGTAGGGAGCTTGTGATGATGCGGATGGAACAAAAAAGTAACATCCATATGGGTGAATTATTCTCTATGGGAAGTCATAGAGAATGGTAAATGCACCCTCCAATCACAAAAACAGTGTTGAAGAGTTGTGAGACTATAATTGCTCCATGCAAATTAGACACAAACAATATCACACAAAAACAGCATCAACAATCGAAAAATCACAACAACAACCAACCAAATTCTCCAACATCCTTCAAATCCCAAACAAAAATTCATTTGTTCAATCAACACACAAAAACAATCACAAATGTTTATAAAAACAAACACAACAACAACAAACAAAATCCCACACCACATTCAGGATTATCTGCTGAAGAAAAGGCACAAATGAGTTAGAACTGAAGACAAAAATAAGCACTTTTAATTGATGGGCACCCTAATGACAACAACTGAAGTTATAACTCCCATCAAAGAATGCCATGTCATGCTTGGCAGGCTATTGAGAAGCAGTTTTTTTGATGGAATGTGTTAGAAAATTATGAAAAAAGACATCAAGGGGTACACCCCATGTATTTTATTATTTTAAATTTATTAAATTTTTATTTTTTTTTTTTAATCAACTCATCTCACTCTTATAACACAAAACAAACACCAAAAACAAAAAAAACACTCATACAAATCAAAAAAAACCTTCAAACAATAAAACTACTCGACAACATCATTACATGAGGATTGACATAACTGATTTGTATGAAAACACATATCCTTTTTATATCAAAAATGACCCTTAAAAGACTAGAACTGTGCTTTAAATGCTTGAATATTGCTTGTTTTGTCTTTGTGATTGTGTAGGTACGGATATTGCAAAAATCCCAAGAAAACGGGCAAACACGAACACGGGAACGGAAGAGCACACAAAGAGCCAGAAGTTTTCTACAAAAAGGTCAAAAAGTCAGCAGTGGTCAACCCTTAGTCAACCCTTGGTCAAAAACATAAAAAGACAAATCTAAAGTTACCAAACCAGTCCCTTATTTATAAACCAATTCACAAAAATAATCCTTAAAAGTCCTAACGGTCATTAACTTTTATTTATAAAAGTTAACACTTATTATCTTTGTTATTAAGACCAAACCCATTACCCGAAGCCCAAACCTAAGTCGAAGCCTTGGGTCAAAATAATCAAACGCACCTTTTATAAGTTAAAAAGGGCGGGAGATACAGTTTTACTGTTCATCTCCTTCCCCAAATTAACCTCTGGATAAAAACAAGGGGCAAATGGTAATTGACAGCATGGATGGGTAATTCAAGGGATAAGGTACTAGTTGGCAGGATAAAACATCACCTAATGCCCTCATTGGCTAAGACCCATGTGAAGAATGATACGTAGGCTAGTAAGGAAGCACAAGGAAAGGGGTATTTTGCACTCATTCTACACTCAGAAGTCACATAAGGGTGTCACATCACGGATTGCCACGCTGGCAATCCGTGTGAGACAATCTAATCTAACGAATGAGGAACGGTATCCAATGATTAAGAAAAATGGATGAAGGAGATAGTCAATGGCGGTTTGTTGACCACAGTGGCGAGTTGTGTTTTATATTAATAAAATATTACACGGCGAGTTGTTGAAACCAGGTGGCGGTTTGCTTAGGAGGCGAGTTACCAACTGGCGGCGAGTTGCTTATTTTCTTGCCGGCGAGTTGCTTAAAAATCAAATGGCGAGTTGCCTTATTGAAGGCGGTTTGACAGGTACCAAGGCGGTTTGAATATTTTAATAGAAAAATACAAAAAGAACCCCTGGCGGTTTGGACCCTCGGCGGCGAGTTGCTTATCGCGGCGGTTTGCTTTCACGGCGGGTTGAACAAAACAGATAGACAGCGATTTGAATTATCTACGGCGGTTTGCTGTTAAATCTTGCCTGCGAGTTGCCTTATTTCACCAGCGGCGATTTGGTCACTATAGGCAGCGGCTTGATTATTTTATTAAGCCGGCGAGTTAGCAAAAATATAAGAGGCGGTTTGCTTGATTTATTTGGCAGCGGTTTGGTGACAGTTTGAATTTTTTTTTAGGCGGGTGTTTGCAATCATCCTAGGCAGCGCTAAAAAAAAAAAAAATTTTGGCGGGAAAAGTTGAGGAAAATTTAATTTTTCCTATAACCTTTTTAGCTCATTTTTACACCAAATTTAAATTTTGGTAATAGGGTAAAAATTTTGTTAAAAAATTCAAATTATTTTTGGCGGGAAAAATTAAGAAAAAAATTAATTTTTCAATAGCTTTTTTAGCTAATTTTTACACAAAATTTAAATTTTGGTAATAGGGTAAATTTTGTGTTTTGGTCAAAATTCAAATATTTTAGGGCCAAATAACAAACCGTCAACCTAAACAGGACTTAAACTGCATTAATCAAACAACAAACCTACCTTAACATCAAACGATTATTCATTCACGGTTTTCTATTGATTTTGTAAAATCCCGTTAATCTTTTATCGGTTTTAATCATAGACTTGTAAAATCCCGTGAACGTTAATTGCATTTAAAACCACAACATCAATCACATTATCTACTTAAGATCCTTAATTTTATTTCACACATCGAATTTCAATGGAATCTTCTAATTCTAATTCAAAAGAGAGAGAGCTTCAACTGACGCAACGGCTCGCAAAACAAAGGCACTCCAACTGCATGACATGGTTTGAACAACTCGAGACACATCTTCATGATCTCTATCTCCTTAATTCGCCTTATGCTGTTGATGCATTTAAACCAGCATTTCGCTCATTCTTTGGTGAAGAGCATCAGACTTTCAAATTGAAGATGTTTCATAATCTGGATCAGTTAAGGCTACAACTTGAAAGAGAGAATCTTCATGGGGTTAATGCAAAGACTTGTCTTCAAGCACTCAGAACACAGTTCAAGGAATTTCTTGCCTCAAAAGGGGTAAATGCAACGGATCTTCTGAATCAAGGTTGGCAACAAGACTTCGAAGACTTCACGCGCTGTGAACCTAGTGCGTACAGACGTGAGTTACTCGAGAACCTGGATACACTTGAAGCGGTCATTCATAGAGTTGTAAATACATATGGTGTATTACGCATGAAAGAAAATGAACTTAATGCACTAAAGGAGAATGGAAGTCAGTTGCATGATGAAATACTTCATGAGCATCAAATTAAGTCAAGTGTCAAGATGCAGTCTCAAGATATTCAGATCAATCCAGTTCAAGCAATGGATGACAGCTTGATTGTATCAAAAAGCAGTTTGATAGAGCCTGAAAACAACAATGCATTCAGCAAATCAGAGATTGAAACTCAGATGCAAAGGCAAGAGGAAAAGGTCAATATGCGTGAAGCAGTTGATGCTGGGTTGGTTGTCACAGAAAGCAGTGGGACAAAGCCCGACAAGCAGGATACAAGTAGCAGTTCAGGGAATTATACCACACAAGCTGTGGATGCAGATATCGGACCAGTAAATGACGAAGAGCCATTTGCTGAGGTACAATTGACTGCTCTACATAATATCCTTGCTAATGAACAACAGCATACTGAGCAATCTGAACCCAGTTATGACACACATCTGTTGGAAACTATTGATAGCAATACCACTCCTACTTCAACAAATATGTGTCATAGGGGAGGAGAGATTGACCAGGATGCTTTGCTTAATGCTGAGCTTCTCAAAACGAAAGATATGGTTTGTATGGAAGTTTACAATGAACTTTCAAAACGATTTTTACAACTTGAAAAACATTGTATTTCACTTGAAAGTTCAATACAACAAAAGAAAGAAAGTTTTCATAGTAACAAACCATGTAAGAATAAGGAATATCCTGAATTTTGTAAATTTTTTGTGATAAATGATTTGAAAGCTCAGCTACAGGCCAAAACCACACTAATTTGCGACTTGAAGAATCAAATTAAAAGTGTGAAGGAAGCAAGTAATGAAGCCAAAGTTAAAAATGACATCGATGTAATTGAAACTATTAACATCGAATTAGAACATAGTGTGGCTAAATTACTTGCAGCAAATGAGCAATTACATAAAGAAAAAGAGCATTTGAAACAGACTTACAAAGAACTTTATGATACAATTAAAAAGACACGCATTCAGAATAAAGACAAAAGTGGCTCTGTCAAACCAAAAGTTCTTGTGCCTGGCATGTATGCCATTGATGTTAAACCCATCCCGCATCCCTTTAAGAACAATAGGAGTGCTCATTTAAACTATATCAGCCATCTTAAGGAGAGTGTAGAAACAGTTAAGGAGATTGTAGAGGAAGCTAGAGTAGTTAAACCACTAGATAATGCACTTAACTATGCTTGTCAATACACTAAGCTATCTCAGGAATTGTTAGAATATGTGATTGGCACTTGCCCAAAAAGTTTCAATGAAAGAGATAACAAGGCTCCCTCTACCCCTGTAACTAGGAAAAAGCAAGTTACTTTTAATGATAAACGAGGAACTTTATCTAGTAACACACAGAAACACGAAGTGCACCAGAAAGTTCAACAGACTAATATCCCTGTGATTCATTCTACAGGAGTAAACACTTCTACTCGTGCAAGCGGATCAAAGCCTAGAAGCAATACAAAGCACAATAGGATCCTGCCAGCTAAGAGTGTTGATAAGTGTAAAATACACATATCCATTTATACCTAAAATAACCCAATTAAACCTAAAACAGACCAAAAATGGCAAAAATGTGCTTGTATTTGTGTTTTGTGTGTGCAGGTACAGATATTTCAAAAATCATAAGAAAACAGTCAAAAAACGGGCAAGCACGGACACGAGAATCAGAAGAGTACAAAAAGAAGCCAAGGATTCAAAACCGAAGCCAGAAAAGTCAAACCCGCAGTCAAATCCAGTCAAAGTGGTCAGAATAAGTCAAACACAAAAAGGCAAATCCTCAAAATATTTCACTTTGGTCCATCAAATCTCACAAAAGTCCAAAAATGTCCCCTCACCTCTTATTGGGCCCTAGATTCCTTATTGGGCCTGAAAAACCCTAAATGGGCCTTACCCGGATTCATAAGCCCAAAACCCTAACCCATGTTCCTTTTTATAAACCACAAGGGCTAAACTTGCATTTTTCGAAAGTTATCACGAGTAGTTTAGATTATATTTAGTTTAATTAGCTAAAACAAACTAACCTCTTAAAACCATGATATTTACTTGCTTTCTTAAAAATTTAAAAACACAAAAAGAATCTTCTCTCAACCCCTTAGAATTCTGTTAGACCGTGTTCGAGCCTTCCCAACCTATTCCCCTAAAGAACGATAACAACCCCCGAGTCTTGCCTTACTACACTACAACGGTTAGGTACTCTGCCTAGGGGATTGTAAAGCTTCCTGTGAAGTCTTCACAACCTCCACATCAAGTTTTTGGCGTCGCTGCATAGGGAATAGTTAGGTTTTGACCATTGTTTAACTTAGTTCTACTCACTTGATTCCTATCAAGTGAGAATTTTATTTCCCTTATATTAGCTTTCTTATGGTCTATCTTTTCTCTGTGTTATTTGTTTCGTAATCTATTCTCGTCAACCACCATGGGAGATGCGAATCCTATCCGTACTCTTGGATATTACTCCAACCCTAGCCACGAAGGCTACAGGACACCATTGAGCTCCCTGACGGGAACAATGTGGTGCCTCTTCGATCCGACACCATCTGGTTGGTGCAAAACGGATGCTCATTCCACGGACTTCGGTCTGAGGATCCAAACCACCACCTTAAGGATTTTCTTAAACTAGTAGACTCACTTAACCTTTATGGTGACAATAAGGAAAGAATGCGCCTGTGTTTATTTCACTTTCTGAAGCATGGACTCGTTTCAAGGACTTACTCCAAAAAGTCCCTCATCATGGCATCGATATTTGGCTCCAAGTCCAAATCTTTTATGACCATGTCAATCCCGTCACAAGGCGAACCATCGATCAATCAGCCGGTGGCAAGTTTCGTGATAGAAACGTCAAAGAATCCTAGGCATTATTAGAGGACCTCGCCCTATATGACAACGAAAGTTGGAACGACCTAAGGGATTTCGCTAAGCCAGTGAAGGTAATCTCTTTGCATCAAGATGTCCCGAGTACATCCGGCCACCGTTTAATCGAGCTTGAAAATCAACTCCAACGCTTGATGCGCTATAGAATCCTGGGCATTATTAGAGGACCTCGCCCTCTATGACAACAAAAGTTGGAATGACCCAAGGGATTTCGCTAAGCCGGTCAAGGCAATCACTTTGACTCAAGATGCCCTGAGTACATTTGACTGCCGCCTAATCGAGCTCGAAAATCAAGTCCAACGCTTGATGAGAGCTCATCTTGCTCCAACGCAACCTACTCAAGTGAAAAAAGTCACTACCTTATGTGAGATCTGCAGTGGTCCCCATGACACTCATTACTGCATGGAAAATCCTAAACAAGCCTTTGTTGAATAGGTATCCTTGCGTACCGACGAAGCTGGAGGTAAGTGGTACACTTTCAAGCCCGAGCAAAACAATCTTGGTGACACCTACAATCCGTCATGGAAAAGTCACAAAAACCTTAGGTGGAGACAACCCCGAAATTCCTAAAATAATTTTTCAAACCCACCTAACCGGTTCTAATCCAACGGTTTAATCTCGAACCGTTCCTTCAACAACAATCCTCAAAATTTCAATAATCAATCAAATCTTAAAGGATTGGTGTACATCTTCATGGCATCTCAAGATACTAGATTGTCTAAGTTTGAAGCCGATTTCAAACAACAACAACGCAAGATGACCAACAAAATTGACACGGTATTAAAGGCCATCATCGATCGAATAGCTGGAGCACTTCCTAGCTACACGGTTAAGAACCTGAAACTAAACGTTAACTCCACAACTTCAGTTTTGTCTGCTCATTCTTACCAAACAAAAGACCCCCAATGCTCAACCCAAATCCACAGTTCGATCAACGCCATCACAGTCTATCAAAGTGATCCCCATAACAACAAGCAAGAGGAAGATGAACGAAAAGGAGAAGGCAACCCTAAAACTACTAACGCCACTGAATGCAGGGAAGAACAATCAGATACACCACAACCGGAGCTGAAAACCCAACTCCTATTGATAAAATAGGATATAGCGGAAATGACGAGGAAATTGAATGGTCATGTGTCAAAGAACCTCTGGATTTAGTTGATACAAGTGAGAAATCGATCTATGAGTCATTGATTAAGGAGATGCCGAAATGTTCACTGAATTATGACATTAGGATCAAAAAGGGTGACCCCAGAAACCTTAAAATCCCCTACATGATAGGACATAAATTCACGACCAACACATACATTGATGCTGACCTACCCATGAACATCATGTCCTTGGCCTATTATAACTCTGTTAGAAAGAATAGATACGAGTATAGGATAAGAAATTTCGTTAGATTAGGAAAGGTTATGTACGTATTCGTTGGAAATATGAGTTACGTTATGGATTTCACCATTCTAGAAAATATTGAGACTAATATTAACCCTAGTCTGTCCCATGTAGTATTTGGGCGGCCCTTCATTGAAATCGCCTGCCTAGCTATAAATAGGAAACACGGGTTAACGACTTTTACGGATTGAAGAATATGAGTAATCTTTAACAACAAGAACTAGTGAGAGAAAGTGGGAAGGAAGGATGTATTTTAGTGAGAGAAAGTAAGAGAAAGAAAATGCATTACTATGTGAAAAATACAACCAACCAACCACCTCTCCAAGGCATGGAGAGGTGTATAAATACTTCTACATGGCACGTGGGCTTGGGCTTGCATGGGTTTATCCATGGGCCTTAGCTAACTAACTATGTAAGTTTCCAAAAATTACTTAACGAGCTAACGACTGTTATCTATGGAAGTGACCGACACTTTCGTGTTCCTAACAATCTCCCCCTAAGGGAGGTCACTCCATTTTACAAAATTTAAACCTAGCATACTATGCTTCATCTTTAGTCTTGAGCTCATTTAACTTCAATCTTTAACTTGTGATTTAATGTAGTGATCATTGACTTTAGGTTTGAGCTTGTTCCTTTAACTTAAATGTGAAAATGTGATCTTGAACACCTTGAGATCATCAACCAAGCATAATCTCGATTCGCCATCTTGTAAACTTTGCCATCTTGTAAACTTGTGACTTCTGGACCGACATGCTCATACCTTTCTTGATATGTTATCTTGAAAAGCTTTAATATTGCATCTTTCTTGAGGTTCTTTAACTATAACACTTCGTCACTTCGAGAAAGACGTTCGGTATCAGAGTGACAAAAACTTCTTTGAAATTCTTTGACTTTAATACTTCGTCACTTCAAGAAAGACGTACGGTATCAGAGTAGCGGAAGTCTTGAAACATGTACTTGAGCTTTCATGATGTCTTTATGTTTGTCGGTCGGGTATGAGCATGTGGCTATGAATCTTGTGAGTCAGCTGGAATCAGGTACCTTCACCTCCATCTTTAAGTATCCTGCATTAAAACAGTTAGCAATAAAGCGGGGGGACGAATATGGCTTTGTCATTCGCCCGTGTTTGGTTGGAGTAACCTTCGAATCCGTGAGGATCGACCTGTGATCAGGTAGATTCAATTTAAGAAGAATCTCCTTGACAGGATTTCCAGCTGAAGTATAGAATCTTTCTAACACATATGCATTAGATTCATCAAACTCAGCATGTTCTCATTACCGGAACGTCTCAAAGCAGACAACACGATAAGAGTGAACCAGTGAGTTACTATCTCACCGATTGAATAGAAAAATCGATTTGAAAAATCAATCGACGTGTCACTTGCTAAAGTGGTTTTGTGACACATCGAGAGTGTTAATCATTTCAAAATTCATCATCAATCGTCAATTCATAACCTGGAACAAGTTTGATTCTTATAGAATCGCACCATCATTTCTTTCCAGTTGTCACAAGTTTGATTCATATAGAATCGCACAAGTCACCTACCATGAGCTTGTTTGATGTTGGCTCAAGCAGGATTTCCATCTTCACTGTGAATAATATCACTCGGATGTTCTGGCAAAATCACAAGGATAATGCGTAGGACTCTTAATATATATCTTGTTATTCACATTGTGTGACTTAGCAAGCATAATTTTGACAAGTGTCCTAATGAGACTTAGGATTGAATCTCTTTATGGCCTAGACATAATAGTGCACTTTGCTTTTAGTGATCGGAGGCTGGAGCAGACTGCCACCTTATCAATATCAACTAACTCAGAGTGAGAAAGTTGATAGAAATGCGTGTAATCTCTATGAGAAATGAAATAAGAATCTGTTGAGAGACCTTGAGTGGCTGGGGAGGGTTGTGCATAGCGTCACTGAGTCCATGACTGTCTTCAATGTCAGACAACACCTTAGTGTTTCTGGCAGATTATGTATTGACCCAGTTTTTGCCTAATTGTATGGAGGGCTTCTTTCTTTACACCTTTTATCCTTACATTTCTTTTTCATTCTTCAACCCATTCAGCGCTTACCGAGACTTCATAACTAATACCTTGTTGGGTTTATTCCAATGCTAGCTCCATCTCAGTCGGCACTTTTCCCGATTCTCACTTTTCTCCTTTTGTATCATACCTAAGGACTTCTACACTAACTAGTGGATATCCCTGGGTAGATCCCTCTGGTTCTGGTTGGATCATGGGATTTGAATACCTATTCCTAACCACCTTATAACTCTATTAATTTAAGTACATGGTCGGTCTTTTGGGTATCCCATCTTACTCAAAACCAAAATCATTGAAAATTTCAATCAAAGTGTTTGATATAAATATCAAAAGATTTACATTTTGAAAGTTTTCCATTATCATTAAAAGCTCCCCCTTAACATGTGCATCGTAATCGTAGTACATGCTAAGTGTGGAGTGCATTGAGTCCATTTTTATGATCACGTCTTTCAATACAAGTTAGATCCAGTTTAATCACATTTTCTCCCCGTATCCAAAATGTTAATCCCTTGATAATTTGGATATGAATTGATTAAACTTCCGGGGACAAAATGTTACATAACATTTGAATGCTCCCCCTCAATTTATGAGGGTATATAAGATAGTGTTGAGTACAAAAATTTGAATTTTTTTGAATTTACTAAGAAATTCTTGAAAATTTTATACTCAAGCACTACTTATTATCACCATAATGTCTACACTACATATATACAAATTCACAATTTTTTATTATTCACGAGGATTGACCTTTTATGATGAGGACATCATATGATAAATCATATGGTCCTTTGCAGCAGCCGAAAGTCACCCTCGTACGGTCTCCTACCAACAAATCTCTCCAAACTCCTCATAATCCTCCTTGTCTTTAGCTGTTTGTCAATTGCCTGGATCATAGCTCCTGCTTTGTCTTTGTCACTTTGTCTCCAGATAGTATGTGGCAGATACTGCATCCGAATTCCCTTGAGACGATCATTAAGAGCAGTCCGAACGCCATTGAGTGTACCGTCACTGAACTTGTGTAGTTCATCAATACGCATCAGTCTGTTCTTTTTGTCTTTGTTCTGGTAAATGAAGCCTCTGGGATTGGAGTATGCTGTATAAGCTTCGCTTCGTTTAAAATCTGGTCTGTACGTATCCTGCTTTGTGAGGTTGAGCTTCTTCTGGTAACTTTCGACTCCTAATTGAAGATCTTCCACACGCCTTTGGATGACAACGCTTCTTGTGAACATTCTCAAGGAGACATTAAAAGCTAGGCGTTCTTTAACGGTGAGATTTGTCAATTTGCCTTGAACAAGAAGAAGCAGCATGTCTTCGATATCTTATATACGATGCCTATTGAAGTCGCCTTCTTTGAACTTGTATAGATTGTCATCATCCCTACGAACAGTAATCCAATCAAGATGCTTGTAGTTATGCCATTTGACTATTTCAAGCTTTGTGACAGCAATGATTCTGCGTTTGGAGTAGACATCTCTAGCAGATTCCTTGTTAGCCGCAAATCCATAGAATTGTTGTTGTTTGCGCCCCCAATGTGAGATTCCCCACAGTGCATGTTTGTCTTAGCTAACCAGCACTTGACTCCACATTCTGTTGGGGACCAAATCTTCAATCCATTTAATGTGCCCATAATCTGCAACCTTGGCCTTTGTCACAAAAGTTGCATATCTTCGGCTTGAGACCCCACCACTTAAATACTCAAGATCATTGTTGATGAAGTGATCAAACGGTATGACACGACGACCTCTAGTATTAGGTATCAATGGTAGAGGCTTGCGTAGGTCATGAGGATACTGCTGACCTTCAGGGTTGATCCAGTCTAAATGATTTGTGGTTGCCTTGCAAACTTCTTCAAAGAGGTATTCAAGTTCTATCAAACTCTTGCTCGTACCTTTCATTAGCTCAAATGTTGGACCGGCTAATAACTCTGAAGTTAGAGTATCAACTTTAAGCCGGTTCATCACGAAAGCTGAGAAGTCAAGAGGAGTGTCCAGCAACTCATTAAACGATTCTCGTAGATCACCTCATGGCCAAAGAGCTGATCCAAGTTGAAACAGTCCCCATAAGCAACAGGAAAAGTCTTGTTCCCAAAATCACGATCGTGAGTAGGAAGTTTTGCTGGTTTCTGAAACCAATCAGGATGCTGAGAGGTCTCTTCATCAGGTTAATCTTCAGTGCCTCCTGTGTCAAACTCCTGATGTGCGGGTTCTTCCAGATCTGCAGCAGTGTGTATAGGTTCCTAGTACTGCTAGTGTATATTAGTACTGCTAGTTACTACTGCTAGTATATGTTAGTACTGCTAGAGTAAAGTTATTACTGCTGGTGAAGATTGAAGAAAATATTCTAAGTAGTTACTACTGCTTGTACACACACTAGTACAAATCTGGGATTTCGTCACACATGCTGTTTTTTGAACGGCCACACAGTCAGATATTTATGTGACTAAATGTACGAGGATAAAATAAACAGCCACACTTGAACTTATTTTGTGTGACCATTTTAGAATTTCATTGTCACATATTTGAATATTTATGTGACTAGACTTAACTGGTAATTTTTTGTTGATTATTTAGTCACTTATAATTTTGGACGTGTGTCACACAATTGAACAGTGTGACCAAAATCCATATATGGTCACTGATAAGTGTAAAATACACATATCTATTTATGCTTAAAATAGCCCAAATAAACCCAAAACAGACCAAAAATGGCAAAAAATATGCTTGTATTTGTGTTTTGTGTGTGCAGGTACGGATATATCAGAAATCACAAGAAAACCATCAAAAACAAGCAAACACGGACACGAGAACGGAAGAGTGAACAAAAGCCGGAAGCCAAAGCCTGAAAAAGTCAAATCTACAGTCAACTCCAGTCAATATTGGTCAACAAAAGTCAACAAGACCCAAAGTGTTTCAAAATAACCCCTCAACTTTCAGAAAAGTCCATAAATGGTCCCTAAGCCTAAATGGGCCTCACCCGGATCCAAAAGCCCAATCCTTAGCCCAATAATCCTTTTTTATAAACCACAAGGACCTAAACTGCCAATTGATAAACACTTTTTACACTACACCATTTATAAAACAAACACAAGGGCCATATTTGCAATTTCCTCAAACTTCAACCGATTTTACCCTCTTTCAGTTAAAACAAATGGCGCGAAGAACAATTCACTGTTCATCGTCACTTCCATTTTACCAAGCTGTCAAAATCAAAGGGCTTTCTACAATTGAGGGGTGCAAAGGACTATTCAAGGGCTCTCTTACACAATAGCAAGGTCAAAATAGTCTTATCAAAGCTCTCATTGGCTCATTGGCTCAAGCAAGGATCGTGTACAAGAGGGAAAGCACAAGTGAAGCTAAATTTTTACACTAAATGCTCTCACACAACTAGCACAAGCTGTCACATCAAAGAATGACAGCTTGGCAATCCGTGTGAGTGTGCATATGATCCAACGGCTAAAAACTTATAAGATCCTATGATTGAAGAAATTGAAGGGTGTAGATTATAGAGGAGCGTGCTGAGACTCAAAGGCCTAGAAGCTTCACTATGGTGCTATAAATAGCACCCTCATCACACACACAGGGGTGGTCTTTTTCTTTTCTAGTTTTAGCCTAGTGTAGTTTTTTTTCAAAGCTTAATGTAATTTTGATTTAAAATCAGTTGTAACTTCTTTTTAAGTAATGTAATTCATTTTTTTAATGAAATTTGGTTTAATTTTGTTATAAGCTCTCTTTTCTCTCAACTCATAAGCTCTCTCAATCAGCCAAACTGTTTTAATAAGATAATAAGCTCATATTAAGCTATTAAGAGTCTATAAGCTCTTGATTTGAGCTTAACCAATCTTAATATACCTTAACTGTAAAATCAAAAGTTAACTACATTTACCTTGGACTTTATTGGATTTAAGCTTAAAGGAAGGGGATCTAGGAATGGAAGAGATCTCATGGATTATTACCCTAGCTTATTAATAAGCTAGGGAGCTTGTAGCTGCCTTAAAAGGTACCTCTTGTTTAGCTAGAGGACTTTGTAAGTTTTTCTTTTAATTCCTTTAAATTCTAGCCTTAAATAGTGGTCTTATTACTTTCTATGTTTAGATTTGCTTATTTGCTTATTAAGTTTGCTTATTATTGCTTATTTGTGTTTTATTTAGCTTAATAGTCACATTAGTTAATCTGTTTTTGTTTTTCATAGCCTAGATCATAGTTTTTATATAAACTGTCATATAAGCCTTAAAAAACTAAAAAAATAAGTAAAATAGCTTAAATCTTTGATTAATACTTATTTAGTTGTTAATTCATGTTAATTAAGTTTGATATAAGCTAGTTAATATCTGGTTTTGTAGCTTTAATAAGTAGATTTAATTTTTCATAGTTTTTCAAAACTGTTATGAATCTTAAGGGGTGTTTGGCATAAGCTGAGTTTGACCATCAAAAGTCAAGTTAAGTTGTGGATTTTGCTTGGGTCAGCTTTAAAATCATTTTTAAACATTAGTTCAATAGTTTTTAAAAGTTAGTTTTCAAAATCTCAAAAGTTTGAGCTTATTTTCATAATTCCAGCACCAGGGGACTTTTCTCTCTTAGTTTTTGTTTATGAAAACTTGAACCAAGCCACTCAGGCTTGGTTATCTTTTGATTTGTGTTTACACACTCTCCTTGAGAGTGTCTAAGTGCAGGTTTACCCTTAAGGTAACCTGCACTACTTGGTTTGTGTTTGTGCAAATTGCATCAGCAGGAACTAATCAGTTCCTGCTGTCCCTCTTTTGAATAAATTTTAAGTTAGCAATCTTAGGTTTTAGCTTTTAAGGTTATAGTAGCTTATAGTATAGACATAGCTTAATATAGATTAGGGCTTAATTAGCATTTTGTAGCTTATTTTCCTAGCTTATTTTGCTGTCAAATTTCAACTAAAAAACCAAAAATACCAAAAACAGTAGGTTTAAGATTTAGGATTTAAATTTTTTGATTTCTAGCTTATAGATTAGGTTTTTATGATTTAGTTATCTAGCTTATATCTAGGTAAAGCAGTTTATAAGAGCTTAAGTTCTAAATTGCCTTATTGAGCTTTTTAGCTTAAAAAGATTTTGTGCACTTTGGCTTATTTCCTGAGTTTAGCATTTTCATCTTAAAATTCAGTTAGTTTAAGATGTTCCTAGGTGGTTTAGCTTTTCATTTTTAGATAGTATACATTATAAGCTTTCCAAAGCTTCTTTTGTTTTCAAATTTGAGCTTCTTTTGAGCTTTTTACAAGCTGATAAGTTAAATCAAGGGGAAAGCCCCACTTACTGATAGCAGCTTAATAATAAGCTCTTTTAGAGCTTATTAGTGCTTTTCAGACCAAGTTGATTTTATTAAAGTTGTTCACCACACCTTGTTCTTTAACTTTGCTTTTATAAGTTTTCCTTAATAAGCACTTTTTAAATTTCAACTTATTTTTAGGCTTAAAGGGACTTAGGGTGTAATCGGGTTAGGCCTCAGGGTAGGTTTTGTAACTTTTTCATTTGTTAGTTAACTCAGTTAATCCCCCGTTTGTCCTTTTGTTTTCACTGTTAGTCCTTTATTCCTTGCATAGTTAGTCCTTAGTTAAGTATTTAATTAGTTTTTAATTTTAATTTTAATAATTAGGTTTAATTTTTAATTAGTTTAATTAAACTTAAATAAAAAATAAAAATTATGGCTTTTATTTTTATAAAATTTCTCATCTTTTTCTTTTTCTAGTTTAATTTTTATAAAAAATTTTGGCTTATGTTTTTAATAGTT